>CABFWO010007368.1:0-25639 GCA_902155825.1 Timema genevievae | reverse complement strand
CGATTTTGAGAAAATCGACTTTTTCTGTTTTTTCCCTTCAGTAAACTACCCTTAATTTTAGGGGTAGATATCCAATTCCAAAAACCGCTCGGGGGAACCCTATGAAAACCCTAGATATCAAGTTTTAGCTCAATCGGTAAAATAATTTAGGCTCTAGTTGAAGGTACAGACAGACAGACAGACAGACGGAAATTCAAAAACCACTTTTTCGGATTCAGGGAGTCATGAAACGTCAAGATTCATCAAAATCTCGAGTTCGATTTTTTTGACGATCACTATAATTTCTCTACCTGTAAGATAAAGAAAAAGTAAAAATAAGGAGGGATTCTTTTTTGTGGTTTTATATACGAAAATGTTAATGATTTTTCCGTTGATAATATTATTTTTTTTCCTTTTTTTTAAACAATCGAGGTTTTAGCATGTTAGCACTGAAAAAATACAAAACACAAGGCTTTCAATAAATGAAAGCATACATTGTTTTTGTACACAATAAAGTAAATTAAATATATTTAGTAACTAAGTAATAATATAGAGGAAAAAAATAAACAAAAAGTAGTTACCCGCATCGGTGGCTGTATTTTCTAAGGCATCACTCTCGCAACATACTAGACTGCCAATGACGGGGAGATCGAAGTTCTATCCCGGTCGGATGTACTAAGAGTGTTTTTTCCTTAATGATTTCCCCTTCTATCCACGCAAATGCGGGTACACTTAATCTAAGTTCAACCTTCCTCATCCCTAACCCCTTAGGGTAATTAGTACATTGGCATATAACCAGAATGGGTAGTAATATGTGGTGATAAAAAATTATCATTTTAGAGAAGAGTCAACAATAAACAAGTAGTAAATAATCATTATAGACAAAGAGTAAGTAGTATTATATGCTAGTTATGAGTATAGCTCATTTACGGACAAAATAGAAGGAACTACTACTACTACTACTACTAGTAGTACTATTACTACTACTAGTAGTAGTACTATTACTACTACTAGTAGTAGTAGTAGTAGTAGTACTATTACTACTACTAGTAGTAGTAGTAGTAGTGGTATCAGAGTGTTGACTAACTGTCCCCGTGGTATAGAAGTCAGTGCACCTGGCTACAAGCCTAGGGCTCCTGGGTTCGATTCCCAGCTGGTACCCTGAGTATTTTTCCCTTAAGGACAATGTACCCAATGATCACCAGGATTTGGTAAATTAGGTTAAGACTCACCCCAGCTCCACAACTTCATAATAACTATAATCACATCATCTCATTGCGGGTACGTGTAGACAACCTCCTTAAGGGCTGCCATAGGCAACGCTTTGTGCTACCAGAGCGACGAATAGTCTACATACAGGCGGCCGAACAGGGATGACAAAGTCCCCCTGGACTTATGTGCCATACGATTAAAAAAAGTAGACTTAAAAATATTCCATTATTTAACTAATTATAAATCAACTTTTGTTTCTTTCGATTAATTTTTGCTGGAATCCGAGCCCAGGACCTATAGCTCTAGAGGTATACATGATACCAACTGAGCCACTGGCGTGTCTAGATATTTCCATGGCGTGGTGGAGGGGGGAAATGGTATTTCACCAAGCTCCCTCCCTTTATCTGGTTTTACAACAGAAAGCTTATATTCATATTGTCTGAATCATCCCCTCACCTCTTATATATATAATATATATAGTATTATATTATATATATAATAAGACGAAAGGACCCACTCACTCACTATCTCAAAGTATCTCCCAAATCTCTGGACTCGGTATCTTTAAATTTGGCAGGAAGGTTCCTTTTAGTTCGTAGGTATCCGATAAAAAGGGATGTTGCGAAATTCAACACCTAAGAGGGTAATACAGAGGTTGAAACATTTTCAAAGTTATGACCGTGTCTTCCAAACCGATAGAGCTGTAAAGATAAATATTAACAGAGATTTTCTTTTTGGTAACGGGTCAGAGTTTTTTGGAATTTTCAGAAATTCAACTATTAGGTGAAGTGGTTTGGGTTTTAAGTATATTTCTAACCACTTTAACTCAAAAGATGAAACTTAGCAGGGAAGGTATTTATAGGTAACAGACCTGAATATTTTTTTTTCGAAATTCAAAATTAAGGAGGACAAATGGGGAGGGAGATATTTTTCCGTATCTTCCAAACCACTAGAGCTGGATAGATGAAACTTATCAGTGATATTATTTTTAGGTAATGGGCCAGAATGTTTTTAATTTTAGCTATCTTTCTTGAATTTTGCAATTTTTTCCTTTTGATCTAATTGCCATTTTTGATTAGGTTTATATTTTACCATTTTTACCCTATATTCTTTGTGCCATATTGTACAAACTCTTCCCTAAGTTTCACTATCCACTGACTGGATGGACAACCTAACAAGGGTGTATATAGTTAATATTTATTTATGTGTGGGACGCCAGGTAATCGTCTGACTATACATACTCAGTTGTAGACGTAGAGAGAGCCCTTTCACTTCTCTCAGGGTCTCTGGGTGTCTTGTAGGACTCAAGACACTGAAGTAGGAAGGATAGAAACTATTACTACTTAAATGATGTGTTTAACAAGTGTGATGGTTGGAGATATGTAAGAAAGTGCAATTTAACATCAGCCGGGAATATATATATCACACATAATATTACTTCTATATCTATGACAACAACTCGTTATAAATGACCGTTTACACCAGTTACAAAACATGAAATGTGGTTCACAACAAATTAGACAATAACACCTTACAAACTAAAAATCAACGTCTTCAATGGATTATTTGATGTGTCTTTAACTTGACGACGAGTAACAGTACTGTGTTTTACGATAAAAATAAACACAAAGCTTATATTATACTGGCTATGAAAATATAGTTCCAAGTGACAATGATATATTATAGTTAAGCATTTGATTGTGAAGTTATATCCATAACATTCTTCAAGTTGTAAAATAATGAAGGTTTTAGTGATTTCGATAGTGTTCTTCAAGATGGCTAAAAAAGTGATGTGTAAGTAAATTATCAATATGGTCGTTGATTAATTTGACCCCCGTTTGTTTTAAGGTATGTAATATGTACAGCTTAGGGCTGGGTCACCTGAAAGTAGTTATTACAATTTTTGAAAATTGGTTTTACTCGTAGAAATGGATAAAATAACCTTGCATCACAACTTTAGTAGTTAATTCTTTTCAAACTTATGTTTGGTTTGCCACACAGTAGACCTATATTTAAACACACCGCTCAAAGGCGTAGCCTACATTTGAAGAGAGCCCTCGAAATGTCTTCCGGGATTGTCTTCCACAACTTATTAATTTTGATCTATAGATTCCGAAAGGTTATTTAAATAATATTAAAATAACAAATCAAAATACAATTTATCCATTCACTAAACACGAAATAATATATCGTCAATAAACATTCGAAGTCAACAAAACTGACCTAAGACAACGTTCATTACCTTATCCGTGGCATCATTCATAACTCACTGCTCTATGGATTGAAGTAAAAAGAAAGACCAACCCGATCTCGTACGAAGCTTCCCGAATACACGGTCGTAACAAATGATTTAATATTTAAGTTATTATTTTTACCAAACAATACATCACAATATATTTAAGCCCCGAATATTTATTATAATAAACACATAGGATGAATCAAACGAAACCCTTTTAAAATAAAATACGAACATTAACCTTTTTTGGCCTTTTTGCGGCCTTTAAATCTTTTAACTTCTTTATTTCTTTTATCTCTTTTAAACATTTTTATTTTTTATGAGTTATTTCTTAATCTTTTTATAGCTACATTTTGCCCTTTTTATCATTTTTGCTTGAATGTGTCCTTCTTGATATATTTTGGTCATTTTTGAACATTTTTACAATTTCTGCCCTTTTTGATTTTACTATATTTATAATTCTTGGTATTATTGCGTTGTCTACCATGTCTTACATTAATTATCTGTCTTAGCCCTAGATAAATATTTCATGGTAAAAAGGGTAAACGTTTAAAAGGTTATAAAACGAGTGTAAAGGCTGTAGGGTAATATGGGTAGAGGATAAAAGGGTTTACAGGTAAAAAAACTGATTAATATATTAAAGCTATTTATTAGAAATAAATTACAATATTCAACAACTAATATATTATGGTGACATGAGAAGAAGAGTTTGTAGTGGATACCAAACTCTTGGTTACTCTCCATGACATCCAAAATAATTCTCATCACAATTTTAAAATTCTGGCTTTAAGGTGCACATATACGTGCTCGGGGTATACCAATTCTAAAATTTCAGACCTCTTCGTTAGGTAGATATCATACAATGATCATGACAGACAAACAAACTCTTCATTTTATTAATATGAGTCGAGACACACTTGAGAGTTAATTCCACCGAGAGTAAAACAAAAAAAAAAGGTCAGTTTTTTAGCACCGTGTCATACTACCCGTCCGGGTTATACGCCTATGTACTAATTACACTAGTGGCTTTAGGGATTAGTAAGGTTATATTTAGATAAAGTATACCCACATTTGTGTGAAGGGAGAGTGGAAAACCATTTTGGAAACCCGCTACCCCCCGTTCAGAGTACACCCGACCAAAATTTGAACCTCGATCTTCCCGTCATTGGCAATCTAGTCTGCAGCGAAAGTAACGTCTTAGACCGTGCAGCCAACGAAGAGAGTAGCAGCTGAAAAATTATGTGACAGCTGCCAAAAATAGTTCTTCAATCTTTTAGCACATTGAGACACACCAGAATGGAAATTAGGCCTACACGCAGAATTACGTTACCAAGCCGAGATGTTCTCTAAAAATATTTAGTCACTGACCGACAACAGTGACGTTGTCGTGCGGCAATCTTGTGACCGTTCCGAAACTGAGTGAACCACCGAGAGCCCCCAGTGCGCCCGTAATTAGTGTCCAGAATTCTCGAGAGATAGCGCCAGGCTGAGAAGGGCTATTAAGCCCCACACTTAANTGTCGTGCGGCAATCTTGTGACCGTTCCGAAACCGAGTGAACCACCGAGAGCCCCCAGTGCGCCCGTAATTAGTGTCCAGAATTCTCGAGAGATAGCGCCAGGCTGAGAAGGGCTATTAAGCCCCACACTTAACAATAAAAGGGACCAAAAGACGATCCAGTGGCAGTAGCGGGACGGAAATGTATATAGGTTAATTAAGACTAATTCTAAGAGTGTATATATGTATGTGTTTAGTATAAGTTATAGTGTAAGACTAGGGAGGAGGGTTGGGCCCAACCTCCTCCCCACGGATAAAAACCGTTGATGTATGGATGGGACAAAAATAATAAAACAGAAAGGCAGGACAATCAAGACAACCAAAAATCATGTAATTTCTCTCTGCGTATACTCTTGTTTACAACAACTTTACTAACCTACCTATAGCGCTCAGAAACATTCGGGCAGCCACACTCCCTCTGTTCCAGCGCTCATGAAACATTCGGGCAGCCATATAAGTACCACTCCCGACATCCTTTCCTCTCCTACCTTTATGCCCCCTCCTCTACCTTACCGTTATCTCCACAGAAGGAAGAACAACAACGTTTGATAACTTTATTTGAGGGTATTAAAGTACGCTTTCTGAACTTAATCTTTATATTATCACTTGACTAAAAAATTAACATTAATTTTAGAACATACACAACTACCAGTGTCCAGGCTTGTAATCCATCACAATTTCATGTTTTTTTTTTTCATTGCAGGAATCAAGTTTGAAACCTTTATCTCAGGAGACAGAAACGCTACTGAAAGAGAGGTCGTGGCTTGAATCCCGACCTGGTTTACTGAGGGTGGTTATTCATAAATGGATATCCACTCTTTTCAAGCAAATGTGGGTGCACTTACTCTAAATTAAAACCTACTCATTAAAAACACATAAAAGTAATTATTATATGTGCGTCCAACCCGAAAAGTTAGTATGACTCAGAGAATTTTAAATAGAAATGCGAAAGATCACAGGGGAAACCAAGAAAGAAAGGGGAGGAGCAGATAACAAATAGTGTGCAAATGAGAGGAAAAGAATGGAAGCAATTAAAGGAAGACGAATGGTGAAAGTATATAGGAAGATAAAGGCATTTTACTTTAACTTAACTGACCCGACCACACGCTGGAAAACGTTGATGATGATGGATTGTGCAATTTGTACATCAATTACTGTTTCCCTTCTGTGGCCTGGGTCAGTTTTTTATTAAAGTAATATATTTTTACACTATCAACTGGCTTGGCCTGTCATAGCTTCTTATAATCTAGCTTAGGACTAGGACAAACACAACATCCTGCCCCCAGCCGTTAATTAATCACGGTGAAAGGGTAAACCTACAATTCACCAATGATACATTTTTCGGTCATGCTGAGAATCGAACCAGGGACCCTTAGCTCAGGAGATAGACATGCTACCGACTGAGCTAAGGTGTCGGATGGATTGTAAAATGATGGCCAAATAACAATTCTCTTCATATCTCAGTTTCGAAGAATCGGCCAACACTGGTTTGAACGTTCTCAGATTATTTTTTACTTTTAAGAACTTCAATGATTCATACTCCTCTTCCCAACATGAGTCAATATACAAAAAAAATGGCAACCCTATGCCTCGGATAGTTTTTCAAACTTCTCCCCTCTGGCATCCCACCCACTCACTGTATTACAACAACAAAAATGAATTCACAGCTGACATACTCTCAACAAATGCCAAAAAACCCCCAGACATAGTACAAAGTGGTTTTAAACACAGAGAAAATAAATATATGACAAAAGGAGGTTTTACAACCAAAGGCTGTGTTAGCAATCTCAACAAATCAAATCTTAGGGTTAATTCTTTCTACCACTCTAAAGTTCGATGTTGCAAATTCTTACCACGCAAATCTGAATTTTTCAAAATAATATTTTAATTTTAAGAATATAATGGTATTTTTGTTATTAAATATAAGAACAGTGTTTTAGCACGGCGTATTACTATTCGTTTGGGTTGTACACATTTTACTCGTGTCTTAGTATTAAGGAAGGCTGATTTTAGAGGAAGTGTAGTGGAATTTGCGTGGAGGAAAAGTGGAAAACCATCTTTAGTACACACAACCAGAATTCCAACTCTGATTTCCCCATAATCCTAAATTAAACATATTTCAAGAGTAGCACCTTAGATAGTTCGACCATCAAAGCAGGCTAAAAAGAAATGTTAATCACATGAACAGATCAACTTACCCATTAACTATGTATTCATGATATTTGTATAAAAAATATACACACATAATTTGATAGAAAAGTACTCATTAAAAAAACTAAGAAATAATATTTTCTGGACATCTTGAGAAAAATATCTGGACTTGTGGTATAGTGGTCAGAGGCCCCGGGTTAAATTCCTGGCTGATACTGGGGGATTTTTCTTGGAAGGGGAATACTCCCCATGGTCACCATGGTTTAGTTAATCAGGCTTAAGTTAAGTTAAGATATTCATTTGCCTTACCCCGTCATCTTCACACTCGGCATCCCCTCAACTCATGGAAACATTGAAACAGTGGCGCCGACTTCAGGAGAAGGGGGGGAGGTGATTTTTGTCCACCTGAAAATAGCCTAGAAGGGGCGTAGTGTCATTCTCTCCCCCCCCCAAAAAAATTCTCCACGTTTGCATTTTATTCATGTGTGCAAATGTGTTACAAGTTAAAAGTGTTTCTTGATTTTTAATAATAATTAGCATTTTAAACAGTTTATGGAATCTTCTTTATAAGCAGTAGCGAGGCGTCAGGGTAGGCAAGGTAAGCTCAGCTATCCCAAAAGATGTAAAACAGATGTGGAATTGAAATTTTAATGGTAATTTTTAAAGCGTAATAACATGTTAGCAAGCACGTGAAGCAAATGTGTCAGTTCCTTTTGGCAAGATAAGCTGATACCTTTCCGCCTAACGCACCCGGAGAGTCAGGCCTGCAGGGAACTATGGAGGGTAATGCGCGCGCAACCATTCATCTGAGCCACTGAAGGCGACCAATAAGCCGGCTATCCCATACTCGTGAGTGTTACATTCTGAGCATAACCATACAGCGTGTTTCAAAGGTTTATTTCAGTGTAGATTAGTTTTGTTTTGTGATTGTGACTCAATTTTTATTATTTTATCGAGTTGTTTTAAATTTTGTATATTATTATTATTATTATTATTATTATTATTATTATTATTATTATTATTATTATTATTATTAGCACCGCATCTTACTACCCGTTCGGGTTATACGCCTATGTATGAATTACACTAGTGTTTTAGGGATTAGGAAGTTTTAATTGAGAGGAAGTTTACCCACATTCACGGGGAAGGAGAGTGGAAAACCATTTAAGAAAAACCACTCCCAGTTCCCCCGACTGGTATCGAACCCACATTTCCTAGTCTTCGGCAGTCTAGTCCAACACGAGAATAGCATGTTAGACCACGCGGCCACCGAAGAGGGTTTCGTATTATTATTATATATATATATGAGTAATGTTTTAGGATTTAGTGTGTGTGTAAAGTACCAAAAAAAAGGAGATGATGTACAGATATCAACAATGATATTTTTGGTTAAATAATACTACTGAGGCTTTGTCTTTTGAACGATTAGTGCATTTAAAGGAAAAATAGCAAAACCAAAATGAGATATTTAACAAAAGGTATGGCAAAATAAAAATGTTATTACTACTACTACGACTACTACTACTATTAGTAGTAGTTGAAATAAAATTTATTTTTTCGTGACTCAGCTTACCTAAGAATTATCATCACGCTTCGCCACTGCTTATAAGTAGCTACAACACTTGGAAGTTGCGTGGTTCACACATAGGTGGCTGTAGTGTCCGTTTGCGAGCAGCACAATTTAGAAGTGCCCGAAATCGAACGCTGCTATCGAGTACTACTATCGCAGTATCGACTCAGCAGTTGAAACTCTGTAGTATTAGTTTAACAAACACCTCAAGCGTTGAAGTCACTGTTCAAATTCCCACTATGAGAGTTTCCAATTTATTCCACCTTCTATTGTCCATGTCGTGCAGTGTCCGAGTCAGTCAGTTTTCAGTTGTTTAGTTATTGTGTCACGATTAATAGCATAAATAAATTATCAGTACATTTATTGATTATTCGTTTGCTATAATTCACAAATTTTCAAAAAAATGGACGAGTTTGTGATTAGAAGTAATATCAAGAAGGTGGAGGAGAGACTACATTCCAAAAACGGCGCCAGTTACTTGTTAATCATGACACCCCCACCCCCCAAACACCCCCAAATTATCTGAAGTCGGTGCCAATGCATGGAAAGAGCTTCCACGAAAAAAGGATGTACACTTAGGGTATTCAGGCGTCTCCTCAGCAACGGTACAATAGTAATGGCTAATATTTCCGAAAACTGAGTTACAGACTATGTAGCCCAGACACGTCATTATTATTATTATTATTATTGAGAGAAAAAACAATATTTTTTTAAATTTAACATATAACAAATATAATGAGAGCTTTTACTAAAACTAAATACATGTACTATTTCCTACGATGGCAAAACTCAAGAAGCAGGGACGAGCATGTTATCTGAAACGAAATGCACCCGCACCAGCATGAGGGGTGATGGGATCTCCCACTAATGGTGTAGAATTCGAGCCCAACGTCTTGCACAACTCGGCCATCATTTGGGGTCCCAACCAACCATTGGCGATGAGGCAGTTTATTGTAGGTTTTTGAACCAGCTAATTGCTAGTATAAATAAAGTTTCGCCTCTGAAACGTTCTGTTCTATGAACATATCTATTTATTTATACTTGGCAAATAGTGAAACACATTTTATCTGTGGGCGTAACATAACATATTACACTGGTTGGAAACGGCAGTTATTATTTTTTGCAAACAAACCTTTTTTGTAAAATGATATTTATTTATTGATATATTTTGACTCGGTGTTATTAACGGCTCAATAAAACAGAATAAAAGTTGAGTAGAGTAATTAAGGGGATCTGTATCGTCATTGGCCTGAAAGGAGAGTGTTGAAATACCATGTTTACTTATTTTTATTACGGATCACTTGTATTACTACCCGTCAGGGATATTCATATATTTACACAAGTAAAAAGTAAGAATGAGGAAGGTAGAATTTAAAGGAGGTGTACACGCATTTGCGTGGAGGGAGAGTGGGAAACCATATATAGTAAAATTAAACATTTTAAGAACACTCAAAGAGGGTTAGAACTCCAACCTGCCTATTAATGGTATACCAGACAAGACGAGACTAATGCCTCTGTCTCACGTGCACACCGGTGCCTGCTATACTTTATTTGCTTGAGTAAATCAAGAAGATGAGTATGACTTAAATTTGAATAAAACCTGGCCCTTTAGCTCAGTAAGTAGCACGTTTATCTACTGAACTAAGGACATTAGGTTTGATTCTAGGCGAGGCCAACACACCCCCACTGGTGGGAACGTGGTATAAATGTTAATTTAATTTAGTCTATTTTATCGATGACGGTGAGGTTTGGGTTGGAATCAAAGCTTGATGTACTGAGATTTTTCCAAACAGTTCTCCACGTCTCCTTTATGCACATGCAGGTACATTTCCTTTGAATTCTACCTTTACTATCCCAACTCTATTAACGTAATTGATATATATGCGTACATCCCAAACGGGCAGTGAGACGCGATGTGTAAAAACAAAACAATAATTTGAACTTGCAGAATATGTTCTCTTACGATAAGAAAGAGAGGGAGGATGCTACGCTCTTATTAGACTAGACTGCGTTAACGGGGAGACGAGGTTCGAATCTCATTTGGGTGTACTGAGAGTGGTTTTTCCAAAATGGTTATCCACTCTCTATTCACGCAAATACGGGTACACTTCCCATAAATATAAACTTCCTAATCCTTAAAACCATTAGTATAATTTGTACATAAGCGTATAGTCCGAAAGGGTAGTAAGACTTGGTGCTTAAAAAAAGTTGTGATAACTTGTGTTTTATTTTAAGAACGTTGATTACCTGTGAAGTCATTGCGGGTCAAGATAGGAATCCCCATGATGATGAATTTATGTTTTACTAGGTGAATTTTTAAAGATATAACATTAAAACAAAAATAATAAATTCTTAAATAATTCTGAAATACTCCTACCGTGACACAAAATTATTATTTTTATCTTGAAGTAGTTTCTTGTAAACATGTTTTTTATAAATCCTCTACAACTTAGGCTATTTTTTGTAGCCACGAAAATGGCCTATAGGATTATTCCTGCAAGGCTGTAGATTAAACAAGTTCGTGGTAACAAATGTCTATAGGCTATAGATTAGGGAACCAGCCAAAGGTAATTTTAAAATGCATGTAAATGTTTTAAGTTGCAAATAGTATAGCAAGTGTGTAAAATCGTCAGAGGAAGAGGGGAAGTGTTATCAATAGATAAACAAGAGGCCTTGCAAGGTGAACTACTCTTTTTCTTCCCTCTCTTTATATTTCGTACATTGGCGTCTAAGTGTGATAGTGCTTAGATTGCTTAGGTGCGTCAAGCTAAGATACAACCTACTTCGCAAAATAGTTTCGAGATCTCCAAGTAGGCAACCTCGTTAAACTGCTGTATATACGATCCAAGCCCTCGACTTTTAACGATTATGTTGTGACTTAGAGCGTCACGCGCTGACCTTTGACTCACTAGTTTAGATCTTATTCTATCTGACGTTTAGAAGTCTTTGGAGGGTATGAAAATAGTATGTGAAATAAGCCACCAACAAGGTAAACACAGACTTCAGGTCAAACTGTCTGCACTCATTGGGAGGGCTTGATAACTTCCCAACTGACATCATCGCTTGCTATCAAGCAGGCATTTTCTAAAAACAGTTCACTTCAAATATGGCTTTACTAGAGAGCATACGACCGCCGTGAGGCTGTTGCCCGACTAAGAATATCCAAATTGACAGAAACGTCAATCTAGGTCATCCTAGAAAGGGCTGACTTGTTGTTTGAGTACCGAGTCACTGTCGTGACTCTTAACCTCGTGAATGAAATTAATACCTGATGATGTGAAACAGATGAAATGAGCCTGTAGTACACTACAGAGGGTTGATTGTGTCGCCCGACGCAAGATATCCACCTTGACAGAAACGCCAAGCTAGGCCACCTGTGGAAGGGCTGATCTGGTCTTTTGTTCGAGTATAAAGTCGCTTTCGTGACTCCTGACCTCGTGAATGAAATTAATACCTTGTATATACATAGTTAATTAATTACTTCTAATTGGGAGGTGAGATGGTGATAGTGAAAGACTGCGCTGGGTTTCGGGATGGGGAGGATTTCTACCTGGAATGAAGGAAGGTTGTTGGTTATAAGTTATGATGATGAGATGTTGATGTTCCATGAGTCGATTTCCGGGAAGAGGATCGAAAGGTTTGACTGACTGTAGGGATTAGGTTTGACTAAAGGGCTGATCTGGTCTTTTGTTCGAGTATAAAGTCGCTTTCGTGACTCCTGACCTCGTGAATGAAATTAATACCTTGTATAATATATAGTTAACTAATTACTTCTAATTGGGAGGTGAGATGGTGATAGTGAAAGACTGCGCTGGGTTTCGGGATGGGGACTGATGCTCGGCCTGCTCGCCGCTCTCTTTTATTTGGTCCCGTCGGGTCACTTCCGGGAGTCTCGGCCCTAGCCGTATGAACCCCTATCAGGCAGCAAGGCTAGGAAGGGGGTTGGCGCGTGGTGACTGGCCACTAAGGGGTGTTGGTGTTGGTGGAGAGAGCCGGACCTTTCCGACTGGCTACGAGGTTGTTTACCTTAAAAAAAGGGGGGGGGGATGTATCGTGGAGTGAAGAGATCGACGAGCTTTAGGAGCGCAAGAGGACTGTAATACAGAGAGTGAATCATGGAGGGGGTAACAGCAGTGGCATGTGGTTAATTCACGGCAAAGGGAAGCAATGAGGCTATATTAAAGGTGATCTGATAGATCATAATTTAATTGGAAGCTCACACTGGTCCTTCCTTCTTTTGTTTTTTTAAAGAGTTTAAAGTATTATGGAGAATAAAGGGGGTGACACAAAATATGAATGGAACAAAACAAAATCATTGCGATCTTAGAAATATTACTCAATCATTAAATTATATATATAAATAAATAATAATTGAAGGGTACAGGAGGAAAACCATCGGAGTCCAAAAAAATTCAAAATTGAGATATTGGTATCACTGTATCCTACTCAAGCAGCTCTTTCAACATAATAAATCCGAACAGGGGAAAACCCAACACAGTCCAAGCTACTTAGCGAAAAGGAGAGTGGGAACAGGGGAAGAACCATCACAGTTACATTCGAACCAGGGAATAACCATCAGAGTCCGCTGCCAGTATTTAACTCCGATAGAGTGGAGTTGTGAAACAGCTGTAACATTGTGAAATGTGTCTTTACTGGGGTTGTGTTGTATTCTTGTGTCTGTAAAGTGTTATTATATTGTGTGTTTAGTATTGTAACCAGTATTGTAATTATTTCGTGTTTGCATAAATTACGTGTTATCTAGGTGCTTTAATACATGCATTAATGTTGTGCGATTTTTAATTAATTCTTTGATATGAGTGAATCATACAAATTTGTTTCGGGATCTGATTCGTTCAGTGACTAAAACACTGGGGCTGGGTCAGAAAGTTCAACAAAGAAATGAAAAGGAGTAGGAAGAATCAAGGATGTTACGAACAAGCTCAGAGATAGTACGTACGAGACTGGTGAAGGTTGTAACTGTAAAAGATTCGAGTATTTTAAGAAAGTGAGTATTGAAGAAAGAAAACCTTTGATTAAGATTTTTAAAGACACAGGCCGAGATAAAGGTAGAGATGTCCAAAACTATTACATAGCTGGTTTAATTTACCTTTAATCGGTTCGAAGTAGACGGCCACGAAAAAATGAGGAAGTACGGTCTAATGACTTTTCTTACTCTTACAAAGTTCGAGTGATTAGAGAAAATAAAGCCATAGAGATTCCAATTTGTTTTAAGGCTCTTTATAGCCTTTTCTGATTTAATGCAGAGTAGGGTACAAACAATAAAAAGGTCCCTTGATGAATCTGGAAAACCTCTTGTAGACAGGAGAGGAAAACATCAGAACAGGGATAATAAACTTCCACCTGCGAATATTGAAAAAGTCTGTGATTTTTTCGGCAGTCTCAAAGGCCGAAAAACTCACTACAGTCACAAGAATAGTAAAAAAAATTATCTACCGGAAGATTTAAATGTAAAAAAGCTTTTTGAATTATTTCTTGAGAAAAATACTGAGGGACAAATTTCATTCGAAAAGTTTAGGTCAATTTTTGTTACAGAATTTAACATTTCATTTGGTTACCCTCGCATAGAAACATGTAGTCAGTGTGACGAAGGGAAATCTCAGATGAGTCATATTTTAAGAAAAAAATGCTCAGACAGCTAATGAAGAAAAACAGTGTGAATTACAGTTTAAAGTTGACAAAATAGAAGTTGAAAGAAAACTTCATCTGAGGAAGGCAGACTTTTTTTTTAAAAAGAAGACTGACAAAACAACAAGCAAGAAAAACAAGGAAAATAGAATCTATTGCCTTCAACTATGGGAAAAATCTTCCAGTGCCTAACATTACCAGCTCTGATGTGTATTTCAAACGTCAGCTATCTTTTTACGTTTTCAATATACATATTTTGTCGACTGATATATCCATACTCTATACGTACGACCAAACTGTCGCAAGAAAGGTCGCAAATGATGTTGTATCAATGCTGCATAATTTTATAAACACATTCCTAGATTCTGAAGTAGAAGAATTGAATTTTTTTTGTGATTCAGCAAGTGGGCATAACAAGAATTTCACAATGTTTTGGTACCTGCACTATATGACTGTGACTTCCAAACGATTCCAGAAAATAACTGTGACGTTTCCAATCAGAGGAAATTCTTTCATGGAGCCTGACAAAAACATGGACATGGTTCCAAAAAAAAAAAATATTGCTGAAACACCAGATGGCTGGAGGAGACTTCCTGACACCACATTACAAGAAAAAAATTCCAACCGCAACGAGGCCTATTCGGCAAATGAAAGTCTCTCAGAACAGGTCACATTTAAGTCACAAGGAGAACTACAACAGCCCATATTTGACATAGGTCATAAAAAAGAAGAACAATAAGAAAAGACCCACACCCACCTCAGCAGAGGGAGCCAGAACAGCTATACCATACACCCATCAAACTTCCCATGGAGAAATACATGGACTTAGAGGATCTACTTAAGTTCTGTGAGGATGAAGGCTCCCAAGACTTCTACCGCCAGCTTCTTTCTTCAGCCCAGGGAACTGAACAACAAGATCCAGGACCCAACGTTGATGAACCCGAAATCGATTTTTAATAGGTAAGAAACACGTTTTCGATAAGCCACAAGCTATTATTTATTTTATGCCCTTTATTTAAGCTATCATTGCCATTTTGATAACCATGGATACAGTGAAAGAAGGTTAATTCTTTCTCCCCTTTTTCAGATGGTTACCACTGATACCCTGGTGGAATGAAAAAAAAAAAAAGATTGGATTGAGGTGAATTGAAATAAACAAATGATTCCAGTTGAATTTAATCAGGCTACTTATATAATAATTTTATTGTATTACAATACCATAGTTATCTTTAGTATGTCATAGTAAAAATAATTATTCAAAATTAATTATTACAAACTTATCTCTAAAAAAATACGAATACAGGAGGAAATCATCAGAGTCCTGTAATAAATTATATAATTAATTAATTACAGCAAAAGTTTATTGTATACACGTTTCATTGTGCTAGGGCTGATTGACCAATCCCTGGTGAATTAAGGAAAACCCCCCAAGAACTTGGCATTAATATAAAAGATACAAGTCTGTAGATTTTAAATTTCATTTCCTGACAAAAATTGTAAACTGGACTCTGATGGTTTTTCACCCTTCAATTGTAATTCGAATTCAAATAATAATAATAATAATAATAATAATAATAATAATAATAATAAATTTACTATTGCAGCTGTTTTGTCTTGGGTTGTGGCCTGCAAATAAGTTTGACCTTTGGCATTCCTTTTAATAGCTGTGCAAATATTATTAACATCACTGAATCCAGATTTATTCTACACGCCATTATCATTAGTAAATAGTAAGGTCAACTATATAATTTTCCACCAAAACAACACCCCGATGATAAAATTAATAAACACTTTCATAAAATTGAGTATAGAAATGTCAAAGTTTTTTTGTTACTTTGCCCAAGAGTGGGTCTGCCTGTTTCAATTATTTTATTTTTTCCATCAAGAGACCAGGACAAAAAACTATGTTTTGACACAGCAAACCTTCTCTTCCACTGCTGCACTTGTTGACGCATTCGTCATTCTACTGCTGTACGTAAGGAAACAAACCGCTTCCATTGGAGGATCAAACAAGCATCAATATTCTTGTAAAATAAAACTAAACTTACTGTAAATAGATGATAAATACATTATATTCTTTAAAAAACTACGCATTTTAGTAAGAGAATTATTTTGTCACCAAAGTATTCATTTGGTACCTAATTAACCATGCCATCTAGATATAAACTATTTACAACACATCTGTAAACTGCAATAGATACAAATTTTCCCCAAAAATATATCACAAATAAAAAAATTATTACAAATTATGGGTGTATGAAACTTCAAAACTTCGACTTGGTTTTGAAAAAAATTATCACTTCAAGAATTATGAATCTTCACCAATAAAAATATTGACAGATACAATACTATAATTATGTTCCATTACTGTCATTTTGAGCTGTTATCTCTAAATATTACAAATTAATATTTAAATGAACATAACGTAATACACACCATTTTATGTATCCACGAAAGCCTTGCCCTTCCATAAACTAATGATATTTTTCAATCTATCTAAACTTGCATGAGCCAACGGCAACAAGCCTTGCTACAGCCATAAAGCCACAGTAGGGCCTATATCTTAGACTCTGGGGCCTACTAATACCTACAAATGCTCATAGAAATTATGTCAAACACTATCAATCAGACCTAATAAAAATAAATAGCCCACAGCAGACTATTTTATTTTAGACACGTCAAGGACGTGTTGAAAATGTATTCCTTCCGTCCTTGGACTCCAGGATATGAGTGGTGCATCGGTATTCTTGGTGATAATTCAGACGGATCTACACTTTGTCATGTGATTTCCAATACAAATGTCAAGAGTACATATTAAGGTAACAGCGCATAAGAAGAAAATTCAGATACAGCCTAGGCCTATTGTATTCTATAAAATACAATGATAGCTATGTCTAAATTAAGTTTACGCACTTTATTTTCTAAACCACATTTTTACCAAGGGTCAGATGGAGATAAATATAAAAATATAGTTTTAAAAAGGAAGCAAAGGAGCGAAATAAATAGGTGTAAGCTTACCAGATTCAACAATTAAAGAAAAATTATAAATTTAAGAATAGTTCTTGGAAATCTGAAAAACGTCAAGCCAGGGTTCATCTTGGAAGATTCAAACAGCGTTCCACTGAATAAGTGTTAATAATGTCTGACATTGTTCACTAATTATCTGCTGAGTGAAGCAAGGCATCGTGAAGCCACTATAAAATACTGAAATATTGTAGGTCAATATAAATTCAAATAATATTATAAACAAGAAACAATAATAGGCCTGCACAACTGAAAAATTACAATAATAAACAAAGGGCTTCTAATATTATAAGTATAATTAATAATCAGAAAATGTTTACCATAACACGGAAAATAAGTAAAGTATGAAGGAGAAGTTAAAACACTAATTTAAGTTCAATCAAAAAGCAATTTTCAAAACAAACAAAAATCGCTAGCTATTAAAATGGAGTCAAATATTTTGTTGGATTGAAAACCATTTTTGAAAACTTTTTTACTTTATACTAATAAACACATTTTTATTAAATATTTATTTTATACGTTAATTTATCTCAATTTCAATTAAAAATTGATTAATTAATTGATGTAAAATAAAATACTAATATGTGCACTCTGAGCAATTTTCCCAGTACTATTAGGATTCTTTGTTGGGGATTGAGAGGGGGAGAAACATAATACCAGGAATCTCTATATAAGTGCTAGGAGGTTGGCTCAGATTTTCCCTGCAAGAACTTACGAAGTCACCACAAGTCGCACCACTAGTACTGGCGCACATAGCCTATAGTGTAAAAGTGGAGAATAAGCTTCCGCATACTGTAAAATAACCTTGAAGTCTATGTAAAATTCTCCATTATTGTTTTGTTAACAATTTGTCATTTATTTTAAAGAAGGAGTTTAGCTAGATTTTACTTTTTAAAACGCGATTTATTTATAAAATAATGGATTTACTTACATTTGAATTTGATATGAGAATTGATTACTTAACATTCCGCAATAGAAAGTGCGGGGTGTTCCAAGTGTAACGTCCAGCTTCGAATATTTTAGTTCGCGGCTTTAACGCCGCGAGCACTAGCGATGTGGTTCTACTTGCCAACACTAGAGTGTCGTTTCTATACTTATCCCCTTTCTATGAGGACAGTTCTCAAATACCACAACTATACAATGGAACAAAAACAAATTAAAATTAAATTAAAGTAGGCTTATTCAATATTTTATTTCATTTTCGAAGACCATCGAGTTTTAATTACTAGAATAAAATAGTTGTAAGAAGCTATGAGATCGGTGAATTTTATATCATTAGGCCTACGCATGGGGTGGGCACTCTTATATCTTATAAGTTATAGGACTAGCTGATCTCGTAAACTAGTTTTGGCACTATCGCTAGGAGTATACGTAGCACTACGTCTTACTGACCGTTCGGGTTTTACGCTTAAGTAATAATTACGGGAATGTGTCAGAAATTGGAAAGGTTGAATATAGAAGAAGTGGACCCACATTTGCGTGGAGAGAGAGAGAGTGGAAAACCATTTAGGGAAACCATCCCCAGTTCACCCGAGCGAGATTTGAACCTCGATCTCCCCGTCCTTGGCAGTCTAGCTCAACACGAAACTTGCGCGTTAGCTAACTTCGTCACCGATTAAGGTATGCGCTAGGAGTAGCTTGCAATGACGTCATAGAGGAATGCACATGCGTGGATGCGGAATCCATAGAACAGGATGTATAACGTCTATGTAAATTTCACCATTCCTGTTTTGTTAGCAATTCTCGTTTATTTTAAAGCAGTTTAGCTAATTTTTTACATTTTTTTTAAACTAAGTTTATTTACAAAAAAAATAGATTTAGTTACGTTTGATTGAATTTGATATAAGAATTGATTAATTAACATTCCACAATAGAAAATGCGTTATGTTACAAGTGTAACCTACCCCCTTCGAATCTTTTAGTTCGCGACTGTAACATCATGAGCCCTAGCGATGTGGTTCTACTTGCCAACATTTGAGTGGCATTTCTATACTTATCCTTTTTCCAAGGGCCTACGTCACAACTTGAAAGTTGAAAACAGTAATTTTTTACCATAGATAAAGGATAGTAGTGTTCTATACTACAATGGATGTACATAAACACACCCCTTGCGACGGACCAAGTCGTGATGCTAAAGTTTGTTATCTGCTTACTAGCGAGGGGACAGATTTAACGATTTCTTTCAATGTTCTTGTGCAAAAACTTGTGTCTGGTGAATAAAAGTTTTTTTTTAATAGTGAAGTATTAAACCCTACTTGACTGAAGACACACTTACATTAAAGGATATACAATTCAGTTTTAAAGGTAATATTATACAAATAAGGATAACATCTTTGATATATTAAAATATTTAGCTAACGCCCATGTTGTTTACATTCTACCAAGACTACAATATGTTTAAAATTGGTTTTTAACTTATATAATGGTTTCAGAAACAATGCTATTTTTAAAGTTCGATAACTAAAATGAAAAAAGGTAGCTTCAAACTTAATTATATTCGTTTGTATGACAAACTTTGTGTAGTAGTTTTACATTCTAACTATCATTTAGGTTATAGGCTTGTATGGATTATTACTAGGGGTGTAGTGGCAAGTATAACAGTGTAGGAGCGATTGTTTTACTCTCAAGGTCAAAATTAAAGGGAGAACAGGGCGTTGTGGAACTCGGGGAAGGGGGTAGAGTGTTCCAATTTTAAAAATACAAACATATCGAATGTAACAGCTAGTTTTACTAATATAAAAAATTACCCTTATGTTTAATATAATTTTAATCACAGAAAAGTGCTTATTTACTAAGTCACTCCGCACAGCCATAAAAAAATTATATCTAGCAATATAATTTTTAGACTAAAAAAACCTTTATAATTAAATTACTATTTCTTGGGTAGCATAGCGAAATAGTCTTTTATGAAATGGGCAAAAACTATTATTGCTTAAAAAATAATTTTATTTCTTTTATTAAGTAAAAGAATAGGCTTTAATATAAAAAAAAGTATTCTACTTACCTAATAAACTGTTACTACTACGAATTAAAAAAAGTTTTAATCAAACAAAATATTTATAAAATTGAAATATGTCTTCTTTCCAAAAATAGGTAATCTTACTGTAGCTTGCAGTATTAAAATGTACAACAAATCAGAAAACATATTTTCTTCAGGGGTTGGTTTTGGGTTCTTCGCTACTCTAGTTCTTGTGTCGTCTGCTGATATGTGCGAGCTCAACCAGGTGTTCACATAAGGCTCGGGTTCCTGGGTGTTGAGACTAGGGCCATGAAGTTTGATAAATAATAAAGATGAGACGAGATGGACTAATAGGTTGGGTCTTGTTGGCGTAATTATTATATTCATGACATTAAAGCCTCTCTCACATTCTGCTGAACTGCAAGGTATTATTTTCGAACAGTTCACCAGTTCTATAAGGGCATTAGGCAAACGTCTACTGTTGTCCAGGTTGTCTCTAAGCCCATTTATTGATTTACTTGAACTTATTCGAAATCGTTTACAAAGCCCATTCTACTTCTTTTTTCCACTACCACATATCAGCCATCCATATACTTGGCCACTCACCTTGTGTTTCAGATACCTTGCAAACATTTTCTGACACTTCATTCTTATCAGTGTCCACACCAACGTCAACAACACTCTCGTTAACGTTAGCATCCGTTGATGTACTGGGTACCGATAGAAAATGTTCATCGGTTTGCTAGAGGGTCCATTTGACGCAATGAGTATTCCTTTATCAACATATCGTGAAAAGAACAAGGTTAATGGTTTCTGTCTTTTTTAATAGTTTCCATTATTATATAAAAACTTATAATAACTTGACAAAAGTATAAACACCAATCAAGATTAGCGCGCGCGCTGTTGACTTTATGAAGACCGGACCAGAGTGACTCACTCTCACTCAAGACACATCAGCCTGGCACTGGCATATGTGCAGTGGAGGGGTTGAGGACGCCTCACTGCCACGCCACTCCCTCCCTTTCACTGTCAAAACAAAACCTAACGTTCCACTGTCTGTTTAGCAAAAATATGTAGGCCTACTTTAGTAGAAACTAAAACTAATGTATACTGTAAATTGTTCGTTTTTATTGAAATAGTACGGTATCATAATATTAATAAACTAAAGAAGTGATAAAAAATATTGTGACTGTGAGAATAAAACTTAAGTTTAAACACTGAAATTGCTAAATAATAACAATATTCATTTTGCAAACAAGAACAGTTTTTTCAAACAAGTGTGGGAGCGCCGCTCCATTGCCGAAAGCAGTGTGGGAGCACTGCTCCTCTCCCCCCGCCCCCCGCTGCCGCTCCAAACTAATAATCCCCTGAGTATTACTATATTACAATATACTTAAAGTTGACTCTCAGCTTGTTTATTGCCTTTAGAAACCATATTAGATTTAATATTAGATAGCTATAATGAAATAAGGTAACTAAAAATCTGATTTCTTTTGATCGAATGACAAACTTTGAGTAGATGTCTTATGTTCAAACGATCATTTAGCTTATAGGCTTGTAGGAACTATTACTCTCTTAGCCTAAATCGAATTATTTAAAGAAACAAGTCATGAGTGTTGTAATTAGTTATACTCTTCAAACCATATATTAACCCATTCATTTAGTTTAACTAATCGTACACTGATATATCTCATATATTCATAAAAATTATTGAACGATGTCAAAATGCCACGTTGCATTGAATGTGTGTAGGAGAGAAAGAAATACTTGATAGTTTCTTTCTCTCTTGTACTATGGTGTGCAGACGACAGCTTGAAAATTTTACCCGCAGATATCCATCCAGTTATATTATAGCGATCAATGGTTGAAACCAATCAGTGAACACTGAGGAGAGTAGGAAAAATTACCAAAATTATAGATTAGAACATACTGCACTCTATGAATTTTGTATATATGATTTTTACCAAATGGTGAGGTCAGAATTAACGAGTCGAAGAGCTGAGTTCATGCCCATTGCCCAGCTCTTGGGTTGATGGGAAGCGTATCAAACATATATGATAAAGCTATCAAACTAACCTTCGAGCTGAAGACTCATCATCACAATGATAGTTTTGTGAGTAAAGTTTTTTATTTGCTGGTTCGTACAAATACCAGCCAAAATTACAAGATTTCTTTATTACACCGGTTTTATGAATATGTGAAAAGAAGAGTTGATCTTTTAACCATTACCAACACCCTTTGATATAGTAATTGATGGATCGAGACATTATAGAAAGTAATAATTAATAATTTACAATATTTAAAATAAATTGATCACTAAAAATTAAAAAGAAATTAAGTATATTGCAGTGACTGGCTTTTACAACTTTTAGATTAAAGGTTATATCAATCCATGTAAAGAAGAAGAAGAACCATTTCCTCTAGGTCCGCTTTTGACTTGTTCATGGTTGTGCTATATACTCTCGTACAATAGAGCGAGTCTCTTTGCCCAATACGGCAGTCGACCATTTTGTTTATTTTCTAGCGAAATTCATGAAAGTGATTTCTTCCTATTTCATAATCTTGCTTATTTGAAGATCTCTAAGTATTAAAATTACGTGTTATATATATGGTTCGGCTGTTTCCCCTGGTAACAGGGGGTGAAGAAATCCGCAGACATTGGGCGCATCGCGAGTAAACACGTTAAAGTGACCGTGTCCGGTAAAAACTCCTACAACACAGGGAAAGATCGTGCGGTCACACTCAGTCTTAAGAAAGCAAGAATTGTGAACCAAGTTCCCTTTGCCGATAACATGAACCACGTCAATGAGAGAGAAAATCAAAATAATGAGGTGGAAGAAATGGATACCCAAGACGGTAAGCTTTCAAGCTCTTTCATAATTTGTCAAGTGCTCATGGCGTCCATTATGAATATCTGGCGACGTATCTGCATTTTTAATCAAATTTAGATTGCTATTTAGACTCTAAGAATAATATTTTTCGTCAAAATAAAACCCAATTAGATGGCAAATATTGAATTCAAGAATGATTTAACATTTTGACTCTTGCCAATGGGTCAAATATTTGAACTTGAACTAACATTTTATAACCTTGAGGCTATTGACTGCCATTTTTAGCAGTATGCCATAATATTATTCCTTGATCTATTTTAATTTAATTATGAAGTGATGCGGGGCCAAATCACATTCTTAATAAGTTCCGATTGAAAAATAAAACTAAACTAAAAGGCAATCAAGCCATTATTTGTGATGTTGACATTTTAAGGCCACCAATATTTTTAAACTTCTAAAAGAATATAACTATTTACTTGAATTAGCCTAGTTAATTGTTATATACATATATATATATTTATTACAATCTACGAAATCTCCACAATTATACTTAACAGTAAATTTTGATCATGACAGTTCTCATGTAAACAATGGTTAAATTGCATAATACGCGATGCTGGTACACATTCAGTTTAGTACAATCAATTGGTCGGAAGCGTATAACCCCAAAGTAGAGTAAAACACTGCCTAAAAAAAAAGACAGCTTACAAAAAGTTTACAAAAATACTTTGATCTGACAATCATTCTGAATTTTTTCATTTACGATTGCTTTCTATTTTAATTAATCCCTGAATATATTTTGAATATTGTATGAAGTAGGCCTACACAAATTCATATGGTTTTTAATTATTTACATAAAATATATTGTCCCAATACCCCAGTATTGAGCGACTTTATACATTTTTTCTTAGTCTTATTATAGATAATAAATTATTTGTTTTAACATTAATATATGTAGGCTAAAAGAATAGAGCAATATTAAATTTGCTTGAAAATTTTATACAGGCCCAGTCTTTTTAATTATAATTTACTCACATAAATTACAGAAGCATGTGTAACACTGATTTTGACATGTCAATTTGATTACTTGATACACCTGCCAACATAAGTTAAAATAACTTTTCCATCATTCTGTCCAAATGTGCTCCAGCCAGTCATATTGCAAACAACGTCAATATGAAAAACTGTTCATATTGTCATTTTGATCGAGTTAGGTTATGTGAGAATCCTGATCATTCTCTAAGTTTCTTTATATTAAGTGATGATTACATTAAATGAACAAGAGGTTGTCTAGTGACATGGAAAATGAAATTTGCTTCATCAGGGAATGTTCAAATTTCTGAAGCTTTTTACATTTTATTCATTAAAAAGACACCTAGGATAATTTCATTAATCAAAACATTTTCCTTCCAGTTCATTCTCGATGCAAATCTTTTTTACTAATTTTAACATACTAATTAATTTCACTTTTCAAAGTCAACAGTTTATTTTTGTCTTGTGTTTCCACCCCTCTTTCACATGTTGCAGCAGTGTCAAAGTTGTCATGGAAATGCACATGCGTGAGAATTTGGTAGTATTAAAAGAAGAAGAAACTTTTTTTATCACCTAATTTTACAACCTGTTACGCTTATGTACAGTAGCCCCATGGCTTATTTGGTGCTGACTGACAGTTCACAGCTGACTTCTGACAGTCAACATTTTGGTATATACCTAAATTTTGACTGTCAGAAGTGACAACTGCTAAAGACATGTTTTTTGCAGATCATATGGTTCGGCGTAGGGATACATAATTTGGTCTGGTAGCTTTTCAAAGCTGTCAGAAGTCAGCTGTGAGTTGTCAGTCAGCACCACATAAGCTAAAACTGAGGTATAGTTATGCAGTAGTTTTAGGGATTAGGAAAGTTATATTTATAGGAACTGTATACCCACATTAATATTGATTATGGCCATTTTGATGAACTTTTTCCTTAACAAAATCCCACCTATCCATTCTTGAATGTTATGAGTGGGTAATTTGATTGTTCCAGTCGAAACTGTGGAGGCCCCTAATGATGCTGGCGGAGGGGATGGCGGTGGGGAAAACCGTCAAATGAATGGAGATACACTGGATCAAAACACTATTCAAGATACAGAGATGGAGGAAGGTAGGCCTACAGGGTAAAATTAATATTTTTTATTTAGTTTTTAGGATCAAAGGTGTGAAATGACACTAGAGATGACCACTTTTTGGGAAAATAAACAAAGAAGTTCTTTAAATTTTTTGTTTATTTTATTTGCAGGATCTACAACAGTTGTCGGCTAGGGGCCAAAATCCAATTACTAAGCAGTTTGCTAGATTAATTTAAAGAATTACATCAGGATCTTAATTAAAATATATGTAATATGGTGTTTGTATACGCCATTCACGACCTAAGTTTACTTGGATGACAGCTCAAAAAGTAACTAGAAAATAGTCCCTAAAATATCACTACGCCAA
>CABFWO010007367.1:6610-25668 GCA_902155825.1 Timema genevievae | reverse complement strand
GCTGCGGTCCATCAGGGACGGTGTGTCGCGATGGCCCTCTTCTATACGAAAGTCTAGAAGAGAGGAGGTCATCGTGACAAGGCTCCACGTCGGACACACATCGTTGACCCATTGATTTTTATTAAGAGGGGATCCACAGCCAGTGTGTGAATTTTGCGATGCTCCCTTAGTGTGTACCACATTTTGGTGGAGGGTCGCAAGTATGCCCCTATTCTCCTGGCTCTTGATTTTAAAGATCTTCGTTTTTTATTACGCGACGCGGAAGGAGTTATTTATTTACTCTATTTAAACGCCAGGCGAATCTTTTTGGTGCCATTTGAGTCATATTTGTAAAAAGACTCATCTGGATTTTATCTCATATTGTGACTTTTTTTTAAACGTTTTAGTATTCTTAGTTTTGTTATGTCGTTTTAAAAATTTTAGTACATTTTAAAATGTTTGTCTTATATTTTTTTAACAGATTTTATTTTATCATATTTTTTCTTGTCTTTTTAACTGACATATTGTTTTTCTATGTTGGTTTCGTCTTTTTATTGGAGTGATACACCTGTGTTATTTTAAACCAGTTGTTTCACTCAATTTGTACTATGAACTCATTTGAACACTCCTATGTAACATCTCAAATGGGTATTCTCTCATATTGAGACCTATTGTTTTTATATTCGTATTTGTATATTGATTTTTCACCTTTTTACATAGACAGGCTGAATAAGATTACTCTCTCCTATGAAGATTTTACTATGTATTCATATAATGTCAAGGTCCTAATGACCTCATTGTGTCGATAGGCCTCTAAATACTAATAATAATATTATTATATATCTCCCCTATGGGGATTTTAGTTTTTTTTATATTAGTCAAGGCCCTAATGATATCACTGTGTCGATGAGCCTATAAACTATAGAAATAATAATATAATACCATATTTTCTTTTGAGTTCCTCTGTATCAAGAGTAGAAGTTGTATTACATGGGATGACATATCCATTAAATTTGTTGAAAATAAGTTGCAGTCAAAAGGCAAAGTGTCAATTAAAGTGATTATTTCGCGTCCTTTTACAAATCTGCCAAATAATTGAATTATTTTTCGCGAATATCGAAAATAAGCTAAGCCTTGTTAAATTTGTATGCAACTATGTTAATATAAATATTCAGATTGAAGATGATAAAGAAATGTATATTTTCGGCGGGTTTGACGACCCTAAGAAAGCTACAGAATTCTCTTTTTGACAAAGTTTTCAATTTAAAATCAAATCATATAGAAGGAAATTCTAGACTTATCTGCCATATATTTCATGCAGCTCGATATCTGAATCAATCAGAAATAATTGTGCAAATTCCAGGTACTGATTTATTTGTCCTTATAATTCATTTTTGGCTAAAGCTTCAAGAGGCTTACAACTGCAAATGTTTATGGTTTCATTCATGTCCAGCGAAAAAAATTCTGATGTTAGGATGTCACCTAGCTGCACAATCACTTGGAGAAGAAGTTATAAACTCGCTGGCAATACAGGCCCTGACTGGCCGCGATACAACTAGTCGCCTAAGTTTAAAAAAAAGTATGAATCTTGCTCATTTGCCGTTCACCCATTCAGCACTTTCTTTGCTAGGAAACGGAAATGTCATTACTCCAGAATAGTTTAATAATCTGGAAAAATAATGTTCTTATCTTATATGCAAACAAAGTATTTCAGCGGATAAGGTTCGGTACAGATCAATTTCTCCAGCGATTGGCTTTAGCGTTAACTTATCACAAGTACTCTGCACTTCTGATGCATTATATTTACATTGTGTGAGAGCTTCTGGGCAAACTTATATTTGAAAAAATGCATACTTGCCTTTATTTGAACCCTTAAATTTGGAATTGTTTCGGATACGATCTTTAAAAAAAGTCTATCCTGTATCCTAAGATCATCACCAAAGAACCAGTTCTAGATGACATTAAATCGTGTAGATGTAAAACTCCATGTATTACCGAATCGTGCAGGTGTATACAATTCTAAACAATGTGTATAATTTTATGTAAATGTTCTGAGGAAAACTGTAAACATTTTGAAGCTGGATGAATCCATTTTTATCTTTTTTTCCCCCAATTAATACTTTGAGAACTGTACGAATTGTTTTATCACTTAAACTTTCTATATATTATGATGTTAACCATAAAAGTACATTTTGTAAGAAATGTAGCACTTATTTTTACTAAAACACTTGAACAAAGTGCGTTCTTAAGTCACGGCTCTAACGACATATGGTATGTATTGTAAAAATGTATTCGACCAAAAAAATCGCCAGGCAACATACATTTTCTTAAAGACAATGGCCTTCATAACACATCCCAATAAACAGAATGCGTCCCTCATATATTGCAAACGAAACCCCTCTAAGTTCTCGATCAAACTGAGCGCTTTGGTTTTATAGAAATCAATGGATTACCGCATTGATTAATTTGTCATTAGCAAAGAACAATAAATCAATAAATGTTGAATGACACTTTCAAGAAAAACATTCCGACTTTAGTACGAAGTATCCCAAGTGTGATGACACACAAAATGCTTTTGAAGAGCTACGATTCCTACGAAAGAAAACACCACTTCAGCATAGCTGTTTTTCAACTTGGGCAAAATCTTCATCAAGTATAACAGAGGCCAGATTTGTACTGTTGTTGGAAATCGCAAAGGCGGGAAAATCTTACATAATCAGTGAGTTTCTTAAACATTGGTATTGGCTCAGCTGAATCTTATACCTCTATGTGGATTCGGCACACTTTTTGTCTGAGGGAAGTATAAGCGGTATTATACTTCTTCTAATAGGTTAACACATTTATTTTTAATCTAGGGTCAAGAAGTGTTGTGTGGGCTTTAAGATCATTATATTTAATGTCATTGAAGCTTTTGCTTAGCAAATCTGTCAACCTCCCTACAAACCGACTTATTTCTGGAGGCAGATTTTTGTCTCTGGTGAAGTGAATCGTTTTATTGTTCATTGCCTTAACAAAAAGAATTACTTTTGATAATGAAACAGTTTTTTCAGAACTAATTTCTCCTTTGACCTCTTGAAATACTTTAAGTATTCCGTAGCTTTTTCGGCAAAAATGTACTCATGAGGCGATACTGTTTCTAAGTCACACTGTAAAATAGTTAGTGTGGAAACAACTGCGTCTTTCACTTTGATTATTCTGTTGAGTATATCAAAGGCAAATTACTTCCACCCATCTTGAGAAGAGATCCGTAATCACTATGATGAACCTCTTTCCTCTGCGACTTCGGGGGTATGGCCCCATCAGGTCAAGGGCTACCACTTTCCAGGGGCGTTGCGGTTGACGGGGTCTTAGAGGTTCTGCCCCTTGATACCCCCCGGTATTACGTCAGGCACAGAGCATGCAGTTGCGAACGTAGTGGCTGACTTCCGTTCGGAGGCCTTTCCAGGTGTAGCCTTGCTGAATGGCTTGTGTCGTCTCGTCTTCTCCCGGGTGCCCTGCGTGAGGTTGGTCGTGGTATATCCAAATAACCTGTGGTCGGATTTGAGCTGGAACGATGAGTTTCCAAGTTCCTTCCCTTCCTTCATTCGCGTCTCCAGATATTGTCTCCTTTTATATAGTGCTCATTCCAAAAAGAGCATCGGTTGTTTTGGTGGGTGGTCGAGTTTGGATGCTCAGAGCTTTCCAATGGTTCACTTTAGTTTGGATCTCTGTATCCTGTCTTTGTTCCGTCTTGACTAACTCATGTAGGGGTTCATCTTGGTTTTGTATAACTAGTAGGGCATCGGGTTCGGGTGGTGCTAGTCCTGTGACCGAGGGCGGAGTCATCCGGTCCCAGTCTTGAGTCTCTGAACTGGTGTTCTCGCTGTCGGGTTGGCGCGATAACGCGTCAGGTGGATATTTCTGTTTTACCGGGCAGTGTTCCACGGAAAATTGGAACTCTTGGAGCAATAATGCCCATCGCGTTAACTTGGCCCGTTGGTCTTTCATTGTGTTCAGCTGGGTGAAAGCTCGGTTACCCGTGCGTAGTATGAAGGGTTTATCTTCTAGGTAATGTCGTTACCTCTTTATAGTCCAGACGATAGCGAGGCACTCCTGCTTGTTGCTATGGTACTGTTGCTATGTAGGTGTTATCTTCATGCTGGCATGGCTGCTGATTCGTCTATCCGCAACATCTTGGTACAGTAGTGCCCCTAGTCCAATCCCGCTAGCGTCGGTTTGTAAGGTGAAGGTTCGTGATGGGTCTGGACGGCTTAAGGGTGGTAGATCTCGGAAGGCTTCTTTGAGCATGGGGAGAGTGTTTCTCTTTTTGAGTTCCATATCCACCGGGATTCTTAGAAGTTCGGTGAGAGGTGCTGTTAATCCCGCCATCTGGGGCATGAATTCTCGTAACCAGGTGCAGAGACCCAGAAGTTGTCGAAGCTGTTTTCGGTTTCTTGGTGGTGGGGCTTCTGTGATTGCCTTGATCGTCTGTGGCTGTGGGGCGTTTTCTTTGCTATGCATCTTTGCTTTTCCTATCACGTAGAAAAGGAAATTATTGCTTTTACATAATTAAATAAGTTATACATGATGAAGGATAGGGAAGGAAATGCGTCACAAAAATAAACAAGTTTAACAAATAAGTTTATTATAAAGCAAATAAAAAGATATAGAATTACATATGAGTAACAGGATTTTAATTCCATTAATTAACGGTAATTGTATTTCGTAATCGAGGTAGAAAACATTAGGTTGGATGAATAGGTATTATTACTTTGTAGACAAAGAACCGAAAGTGGTTAGATAGAACATTTCGTTCAGTTTAATAACTCTAGAAAAAGGGATATTCGCTCTTACTCGAACGATGAAGTGTCTGCCACAACTCGGCAAGAGTAAAAAGGGGAACAAAGTTTTAGGCAATATACAAACAAACAATCTAGCCAGGCTAATACCAGACTAATACACGAGAGGTCTAATCATGAAAACTAGTGAAACAATTAAAATAGAAACTTACCATCAAATTCTATATTTTTAGAGTTACTAAGAAGAATATTATTTAAGCTAGCTTGCTTGTATTAATTCTCAAAGAGAGTTACGAAAAACCAAAGAATAATATCCTATAAAAGGAGCTTCCATTTTACAAATAATAGATGGCTAACAATCAGGCATCTACACAGTAATTTACTATGGCCGCTCATTTCCTAATGAATACTGCCAGAGCAATTAATAGTAAATCTATACCTCTACCCATTACTAGGGCATACAATAGCTAATACTGGGTGACCTGGAGGTCTAGGGGTAAGGTGTCAGACTTCTGTGCTGAGGGTCCGGGGTTCAATCCTCGGTTCCGGCACAGATTTATCTGATTGCCAAACCCTTCCTTCACCTCTGACCAGATGTGTATTAATCACAACTTGTGAATGTGAGGAATGCCAGGCCTCCACCGTGGTTCGGATTCCACGTTAAACTGTAGGTCCTCCATTTCATCTCACAATCACCCTACCATTGCACATTAGCGTAAGTGCATATAACCCGAACGGGTAGTAAGACGCGGTGCTAATAATAATAATAATAATAATAGCTAATACTATCTTTGAACACTAAGATAAATATGGCGCCTGATGGGGCCGAAAGAAATCATTATCTTCGCGGGCCACTACTTCAATCTAGCAGTGCTCCCACAGGTTGCTCACCGTAAATAGCTACACAAACAAGGGTGTAATCCTGACTGCAACTAGTCAATGACCTACCATGGTCCAAGAAGAAAATGTTAGATGATCTGATTGTTGCCATAAAGAGATTCTAAATTAGATCATACAGTTTAGGGTTTCATAAAAATATAGCAATGTCAAGGACTTAGAAAATGAAATCTAATTCATGGACTCACTCAAGTCACCTGGTCCTATACATATGTAAAGCATAGAGCCCTCGTATTTAAACTATGCCTTATAGGCATAGGGAAATAATTGTCAGACTATCTGACCCAAGTAACCATGTCCGATGGACATAGAAAATAACGTCAAACATCCTGACTAAATAAACAATGTCTGATGGACATAAAAAAAATGTTAGACACTAATACAATACACTACGTCTGATAGACATAGAAAATAAACCAAGACATTCTAACACATGAAACTATGTTTGATGGACAAAGATAGCAACTTCAGATAAACTGACATGACACACAATGTCTAATCAACATTTATAATAAAGCAAAACATACTAATACATGCAATTATGTCTGAGGGTCATAGATAGCAATGTCAGACATTCTGACATGATACTCAATATTCTCAGAAGAGGCTTCCTCTGCGATGCGGTTGTGAGACCGATGTCTGTCACATCGTGGCAACCAGTAGTCTTCGGTGCTGAAGTTGTATGGAGTAGTTCCTACTCCGGTGAATCAATACAATGGAATAAAAAAAATGTGATCCACAGGCAATCTTTAAATCAATAGAACATGGACAGGACATTGAGATCTAAGAGGAGAAGGGGGGAAAGTTGCGAAATAAATCCACCTTCTCACTAGCGCTGTGAGTAGGAGTGACGAGCCGAGACAATAATCTATTTTCTTAGACGTCAAGACGTGAAAATGTTCACCATACCGAAATGGTGCGATAAGCCAATGTTCCTCGACGCATGGGCGTTTCCCGGCAACATCAATTCAGAGTGAGTCATCACCTGTTTCTTCTTATTGGAATAGATTAGTACTTGTTATCTTTTTTTAAGTGTCTTTCTGGAATTTTGATTGTAGATGTCATATTATATAAATGACATGTTACAGTTAGAGATGACATGACCAAGGTATTCTCAGTCTTTCCGATTTGGCATTTGTCCAGATTGCAGGTCAGTTGGTGGAGCTCGAATCTTTTTAAAACCTTGCTCAAGTGGGTGAGGTGCTCACCCCATGGTTTTGATTAGATTTCATGTCATCGAGGTAGGTGAAACAGAACTGGCCGGTGTACCCTGCTAAAACTTCTTGTCTCATCAGTCGCTGGAAAGTACATGGAGCTCCCTTTAACCGGAAAGGCATAGCTGTAAATTGCAAGGTTTTCTCCGGTGGGCGTGTTGAAAGCAGTCAGGGGTTTTGAATCGGGGTGTAGGGGAATCTGCCAGCATCCTGATTTCATATCGAGGTTGGTAAATATTTCTGCGTCTCCCAGATCTTGAAGGGTGTCATATACGTTGACGGCGGGTGTAGTGACATTGATAGTGGCGGTGTTCAGTTGTCGGAAATCATTGCAGAAACAGGGAGTTTTGTCTTTTTTTTTCACAATTACAATTGGTAAATTGTATTCCGAGTTTCTAGGTTTAATTGTCCCCTGGGCTTTCATCTCCTGAACCTGGTCTTCAATTAGCGCGTTCTTAACGGGGGAGTAACGGTAAGGCCGTACCATAATCCGTTGGTTGTATTTGAGTCGAATCTGATAGTTGATGCTGTGTGTTCTACACAGAGGTCCCTGAGTGTTGAAAACTTCCCGATGTTGGTCCATTAGTCTGAGGAGTTGTTCTTGATGTTCTATTGGAGCGTGTTGTCTGAGTTTGTCTTGAGGAACCGGAGGGGGATCTCCATTAAGTCTTGAAATCCAGTACAGAGTATGACGCTCCTGTTTTCCAAATAAGTGATCTGGCCTCGGATGGCGAGGGCACTCCCAACTCTTGGCCAGGTGGATGGGTGTGGGGAAAATAATTAAATTCTTCAGGTTTGTAGGGGTAAGGTGTTGGTATTGGATAAGATTAGCAGTAGCACTGGTATCTAATAGGGCTAGTAGGGGACCATGAGGAGTTTAACACTGAACTCTGGGGAGTGGTCGGGTTGTTGAAGGATTGACGCTGGTAATTACTGGTGGCGGCACTGGTTCCTGTCTCCCAGATGCGGGGCCCTGTTGTCCTCGTGCTTGACGGTTCCCGGTCTTTCTTTCTATTGGTGGCGTTAGTTTAGCACTGGGCAGTCACGGTGAAAATGGTACCCTAGGCAGTGGAAACATCCTGGAGGTCTCGGTTCAGATATGGTTGCTGGGGTCTTGATGGGGAGTGTCGTCGCTGTTGCAGGATTTTTAGCCAGGTCTCGTTCCACATATTCGGCCCTAGTGATCAGTTCTTCTAACTCTTGAGGGTGTGGGGCTCGAAGAAAAGGTCTTAGTCCTGGTTGGGTTAGTTCGATTAACAGGAGGATTATCTCTGTTAATAGTACTATGGGGACCAAGCGTTGATACAGCCGTACCTTGTGCCGAAGGAATATCTCGACAGGCTCAGTCTGTGTTTATTCCTTTCCGTATAGCTCCACGTGGAGAGAGGCTATGGTAGTTGTACTGGCAAAGTGGTACGTTATTTGTCGTTTTAATTCTTCCCAAGTCGTAATATTCGCCATAAAGCCTACACCACTGGGCGTTGGTGTCCTTAAGCTGCCGTTAGGTAGTAGGTACCCATTCTGTCGGGTCTACTCGATCGGTCCTGAGCTGAACCTATCAGCGTTGAGTAAAAGTAGCTGGATCTTCATGCCTTCGACCGTGAAAGTTTGATAGAGCTGGTAGGTGGTAAGGGCTTGAACACGGACGTTGGAAGGTGACAGTCAGGTGCGGCTGGTATAGTGGTGCCCTGGCGGTTGATTAGGTGGACCGTTGGCACAGCGGGCATTGGAAGAAGAGGCCCCTGAAGTCTCTAGGCTCCTTTTTCCAGCCCAGGCACTGATAGTGGTAGTATTGTGTACAGTCCTCGCAAATAATCTCTTGACCATATTCACCAGTACAGGTTAACCCTGGCTAATATCGTACTTCCACCGGTGCTTCGGTGCATATGGTGCAACGGTAGGCTGGTTCATTAATGTCACATGGCTCGTCTACCCGGCCAATGCATAGATTATGATAATGCTTTTGGCAGTTTGTACAGGTTACATAATGTCGGTCCCCTCTTGGGGTACAAATTGGGTTGGTACACTTTTGACTTCTGGTCATTAGCATCTTGTATTCTTTGGTAAGGTTGTCTTCTTTGGTACGGTTGTCTTGGGCGCGATCGGGTTTTGTTCACTCCCGGAAGTGTTGCATGGTGTTCTGGGGTCGTGTAGTTGGTTCCCAGGACATCCGTCCTGTGTCTTGAATCATCCCCCGTTTAGGGGCCAGAACTGTTATCCCTCGCTTGCGGCTTAGGGGTGAACTGGTTGCGTCTAGTCGAAGTGCAGTCTCCGGGTGACGTTCGTCGCCAGGCACCGGTCTCGCGGATCTAGTGGGTGGGGGTAAGGATGGGAGATGGGGAGAAAACGTAGGTGGGTTGGAGGTGGCTAGGGTATGCAAATGATAGCCCTCAGGGCTTAAAGAAGAAATTGGAGTAAATAGGGGTCGGGTGGCTGGTGTGACGGGAAGGCGGGGAGAGGAATTAGAGAACTCAGGGCTAGGGACTCTTTGAGATGTTGGAGCGGAGTGGAGGCGTTCTGGTGTCCGAGTGTTGCGGTCGGGATAGTAGGAAATGGGCCCGCGGGTGGAGTACTGCTTGGTCTTTGATGTCCTCTTTAGGGTCTTCTGTCGGTGGGCCTTTCCGGAGCGGTGGGTGTAGCCCATGCCGTGAGATCACAGGTGGAAAGGACAACCAGGTGGTAAGGGTGGAGAGGTATAAGGAAGGAGTCCTCGGCAACACAAGTGTCGCGGTGGGAGGTAGGAATGAAGTCTCGATGTGGGGAAGGTAGGGTGATTGTCCTGGCAACGTGAGTTGCGTTTGGAGGTAAGGTGATTGTCCCGGCAACATGAGTCGCGGTGGGAGGTAAGGTGATTGTCCCGGAAACGTGAGTCGCGGTTTGAGGTAAAGGATGACGGTGGAAGGAGAGGGAATTAAGACAAATATTGCTCTTTCAAAAAAAATTATTAGTGCTCTTTCGAATAGGTGGCACACCAGGATTGGGTCACCACTGAAACTACCCATCACATTATCACATATTAGCATGATATGATGCACCCTGAAGTGGAGCATGAGAGTAAATTCCAACACGTACCGACCAACTGGTCACACCATGTGGTTTCGGATCCTAAAAAACGGATTTTCGCATTTCGCGAAGTTTCTGAAACAAAGAAAAACATTTTATTAATATTGGTGGCAAAGTATATTGGGAAACCGAATAAATGTTTTTAGAATTACGTGCGAAGACATTACTCTATTGGAGGCTGGGTGAGATTCTCCCAAACCACTATTGACATTTCTCGCTTATCCGAGCAGGGCTTTGGGAGGTTGATGGCACCCACCAGTATCGATGACGTAATTCCCAAGCGCCTGGATAAGAGTATTTGTGGCAACGGGAAATCTGGTGTAGAAAGACTGCGCCAGCTTCCGGAAGTGGTCCTTGATGGTAGGCTTATCTAGGTCACGATACAAAGTCACATTTCGAATGTATCAGTGTGCGTCCACAATGATCCTCAGACATCCGCTCTGAAACGCCTGCATCCTCCTCATATACGTGTCCGCCAGGTGGCCCCAAGCAGGACACGCATATTCGAGGATCGGTCTGAGCAACTGCTTATAGAGTCAGACCGTTCCTTGTAGATAGGGCGCAACGCCTGTTAAGCAGTGGGCCTAGGACTCCCAGCCTTTGCCTCGCCTTGTTGAGTCTCTCAGTGCAGTGTAGTCGCCAGGTCAGTCTGGTGTCGAGCGTAAGTCCCAGGTACTTAACACTGTTCGCCCATCTGATCCGTTCTCCGAACAGCCGGAGTGAGGCCGGCCTCTAGGACTTTCTTTTCCGTGTTCTCTGTTAATGTTTTTTCTCCTATTTTCCCCCTCATTCTGAAGTTTACTAGAACACTATTCTTTAACTAGGTGTATTTTATTTCTAAATCATTTAACTTTGATCCCGTAAACATATTTATAATTTCCATTGTCACTTTTTTATTAAAATTATATATATTTTTTGCCATACTTTGTAAATTGATTACATCTAAATCAGGCCGTTTCTCTGAAGTTAGAGATACTAGATTTTAATCGATATCATCACCAAATGTCTTACAGGACACATTTTCTATCCGATGGGACATTGCTCCAAAAAAACTCATATAAACTAATTCTTCCTTGAACTAACTATTCCTGTTTTCTTTTTATTGTTTTGTCTTGCAAAACCCAGATTCTTTCACGGGTTCTTGAAATTGGATCCCCACGGTCTTCTCGCAAGCTATTTCTAATCTCACTCTCGCATATACTTTGCAAAGCAAATGGAAAAAATAAAAAGACAAAATTAAATTTGTTCAGTATGGATTGTAAATTAAACATATATATGTTGTTTGTTTACTCTGAGAAACAAATTTTAAAACTAAGAGGTATATAAAAATATAGTGTTGAAACACTACGTCCACAATAATCTAATTTTAGATATAGTCCTCCTGCGGGACGGGGTTAAGAATAGTCCCGCAGTAACCCCTGCTTGTCGTACGAGGCGACTAAAAGGGGAGGCTTCTGTGCAGGACGTTCCTCGTGCATTTTAACTTACATACTGTTTTAATATGTTTGTTTTGTCTTCTTATTAGCGTGATACAACTGTGATTATTTTAGCAGGTGTTTTACTCCCTTTGTACTATTCCATTAGAACACTTCTATGGAGTGTCTCCAATGGGTATTTTTTCATATTGAGATTTATTCTTTTTACATTCGTATTTGTTGTTTTCAACCTTTTATAAAGACAGTTGAATAATTTGTCTCTCTCTTATGGAGATTTTACTATGTATTCATATTATGTTAAGGCCCTAATTACCTAATTATGTCGATGGTCCCCTAAATACTAGTAAAAATGATAATAATTATATTAATAATAATGTTTCAAACATACCTGTGAAGATCCATATGTTTGGATGAGCACGACCAACCTGCTCAAACAGTGATAGATGGAAAGATTCCTGACAGTTATTTGTCCTTCGTGCTTGTGCATAAACAAAGTAGGACGCTGCTGTCACTTTTCGAATCTACTGTGCATCAACATTACTGTAACACAGATGTTAATGTTTATTGAATAGACTTAACGACTCATGTATTTTTTGTATAAAAGTAGCTTAACCAATTATTTAAGAACATTTGGACAGATAAACCCAACACTTATATACATGTATGAGTAAGTTGTTGACAATGAAAAGTTAATTTTATTCTATTTTACTCACCTGAGAAGAAGCTGGAGCAATATTAACCCATGTGACTGGGAAAATATTTTGACAGCTTCAAACCCCTCTGCAATCTTGCCTTGTGGAAGAAGTGCGAGTGCATTTAACATCCCCAAACCTTTCTTTGCATCGGGGTTGGTTTAGATTGTGTTTGTCAGCCACAATGCCTATGCCTTTCGAAGGTTTGCCTGTGGATTTTTTTAAAATTTATAAATTTGAACAATTCAAAAACATACACTATTGATCAAAGCATTGCCATTTGAAGATGCGTTGTATATAAAATAGAAAAATAGTTGTTCATGTTGAGCTTTTGTTTTTATTGAATCAATAATTATGATAGAACTGATAAAAGCCCTATTATGTAAAGTTTTAATTTTGAGTAGTGTGAATATTATGTTGAAAAATATTAATCTGACTCTGTTATCTAAATGCAGTTTTTGTGAGTATTAAGTGTGGACTTTAAGTCAAATAATCTTTATCTTGGGGTAACATTATTTAGTATTAATCCGATGATTAGAGTTCTGAAACTAGTTTAGCATTGGTTTTAATATGGCAAAAGTAGTTAATATTTTTAAATTTTAGGATTGGTAGGTAGACTACATATTTCTCAACCTATTGTATTGGACAGAGCTTAATTTAAAAACAAAACCAAGAATTATTTGTAAGCTCACGATTCATACTATTCATAAAAAAAAGTCCTGATAATCATGGGGGAAACACAAAATTTGAATAATAAAATATAATTTAAAAAGTTTCCACATTTAAATTTATAATCTCGATTTTTATTCAAATAAATGAGTATAAAAATATAGAAAACACAATATACATTTTAAAGGGTATGTTAACTGGTTTGTAAAAGCTATGGACCTAAAAATGTCCAATATAGAATGGCCAGAATAGACACTACTGTGTTTCCTAAAGTAGACCACATGACAAATTTGCTTATATCAGAAGTATTTAAAATTTTCCAAAATATGTAATTATGCTCTATACTCACATGTGAAAAATGAAACCAACAACCAGTATGCTTGGTTGTTGGGAAGTTATTTGTCACTGACACCTTTATTGCAGCTTCATAGTCACTGATAATAAATTTGGGATTAATATTTGGTACTGTTGTTTTCATGTGTATGAACACGGCATAATAGGCCTGTACATTCCTGGCCTTCATTAGTGCAAAAACAACAGGTTATGCCTGAAATATCTTTCTATTCCCTATGTTTTCACATATTAATACGATTTTTTCCGCTTTTTTTAAAAAACAAATTCACAGTAAAAAATAAATTCTTATTTCGTTACTTTCCATAGGCTTACAATACTAAATTGGGGAGATAAAGTTTTTTTAATTGAAGAAAAATAGTATTCATTTATATTTAAACTGCTCCTAGGCTAAAAACTATGTAACAAAAACACTTGTGGACAGTGGGACCTGGGAAATCACCATTATTGATAGCAACTCCCTGGCCTGTGGTTTGGATGGAAGTATTTTAGATGCCACATATACATGCAGCTCTTGGCTGCTTTGAAGTATGTTTATTCATTGTTTATTTATAGATACTGTACTTTCTGCACCTTCTTCTCCAATTATGTCACTGAAAAAGGCTTCTCCACCCACAAGGCCATTTGACTCGAACTCCCGCAACAACTCTCCATACTCGAGTAATGAATTTGGAATGGGTGGGCTTGATTGCCTCCTAGCCCTGTACAAAGTATTTTCAATCGTTTGGAAGTTGAGCTTTGCAGCTATTTGGTCAGTTTCTCTGATAGACAAAAATTATTACATTTAACATATTAATATAATTATATTAAAGGATGGCACAGTGCTATAACATTAAAGCGAGTCTATACATGTATGTATCCTACAGCTTCAAGAAGCCTAATGATATAATTAATCAATACTGAACATGTTAACCTTTTGTTTTCTAATTGTCCTGAACATTTTTTTATTGATACTAATTAGTAAACAACCCATAGTATTGAGAAAACAGGGGGCATATTGGGTTACCTTCCCTCCCCCAAACCTAGGCCTATTTTTATTGGTGAGTAACGACTACTGGTCCATAATGTAGTTTGAACCTACCCCGAATTCCAAGATGAAATTACTAACTCCAGCTTAAGGGCACACTTCAGCAATTGAGTATTTTCATTTAATCATGCTTGAAACTTATTCCAAAGATTGACAACACACGATATTAGGCCTATCATATTAAATTGTTTATATATAAAGCTACCTTGAAATTCCATCCCATATAAAATATTACCAAGATTAAATATTTCCTTAAAAAAATTGAATTATTGGTATTTTCTTTGCTCTTAATAGCATTTTATTTGAAAGTATTATCTGTAGTCCTTGATTTATTACTAATACAATATTTAAATAATTGTTTAAGATGGTATGTTGAACTGATGCTGAAAGATTCGGTGGACACAGAACACACTTCCTTGTGAAACTTGCCAATCCTAGAACACACTTCCTTGTGAAACTTGCCAATCCTAGAACACACTTCCCTGTGAAACTTGCCCATCCTAGAACACACTTCCCTGTGAAACTTGCCCATCCTCTCTTTTAAAATAAAAATGTTCCAGCACATTTTTAAAAAACAAAGCAAATATAGCAATTCTTGAAAGCCACCACTTTTCTTTAGATCAGTGGTTTCAAACCTAACGGTCATGGTGGGATTACAGTTGGGTTGCAAGACTTCTGAAGACTACATATGTTTTTATTCTTCTAAAAATCAGTGGCGTATTCTACGGGTATGCTAGTCCTGCGCTGGACTAGCTTTTTGTTTAGTTCAATGCTGTCTGTGCGAACTGTGTAAATACTAATGTTTAAATTGTTAGTAAATATACATGTAATTAAATAATAATATTAAAACTAATATCTGTTCATATTCCAAGAATCCTGTGTTTTAAGTAATTCTTCTTCCAAAAGGCTCTACTTAACACAACACGAAATCCAAGGCTTGCTGCTTGAAAACCGCAAGGCATGGTGAGTATTGTTTTAATATAGTACATAATCCCTGTGGAGTGAGGTTTTTGGTGAAAATTAAAAATATTTTTATTTTTGCTTAAAAATTTTAAAATTATTTATTGCAGTTTCAATAGTATTTATAAAAAAAATTAAAATAATACCTAGAATAAAAGTTACCATTTCAAATACAATTCAGAGAGTTTAAAAATTGTTTTTGTGTGAAATGTGGTAAAGCATGGATGGATGCAAGCAAAGACGTACATCACATTCTACACACATCCTCATAGTGTATTTCCGCTTTGGCTGTATTTTAGCCGTGTGTTTGCAGACATAACACTGCCTCTCTGGCTTGCGCTTTGTTGCTGTTCCTGGCACTGGGGATGGAAAATGTCTTGCAGTTAATCGAAGTGGGATTTGTGTGAGATTTGCTGAGCGTTTGCCACCTTTAGAGGGAGCCCGAGTATGACTGAATTCTTCTAGCAACTGTCGAACAACATTTAGCCTAAACTTAAGCTGCTTGGTTTTCTTACCGGTTTTTAGACAGTATGGGATATGTGATTCAAAATAGTCATATCCAATATATAGAAGAATAGCTTCTTGTAGTACTTTACTGACTTTCTGGCAGTGTCAACAAAACTTATTTGCATATCAGCCTTGTCAACAAGTCCCATGTTTTTGTTGTACTCAATCACAGAGAGTGGCTTCTTGATGACTTCACCTGATATTCGATCTACTTTACTTGTTTCAGCCCATTGGTGATAATGCACTGTAGTCAACATGCACACATCTCTCTTGTCATGCCAGTTCTCTGCGAGAATATTTCCCGTGTGGAAAACATCACACTCCCCCCCTTCTTCATTTCTTATGGAAACTTAAGCATCTCTTTCCTGTTTTGCCTCACTGTTCCGCATGCCCCAGTTTGTTTGCTTAGGAAATATTCAAATAATTTTGGACTGGAGTACCAACTATCGCAATACACTATGTGTCCTTGGCCTAAGAACTGCTTCAGAAGGGTAGTAATAATAGCCAGAAATACCAAGAACATCAATTTTTCGATGTTTGTTTCGGCACCTGTATACACCAGAAAGTCTAAAATAAATCCTATTGTACAATCACACAAGACAAACAATTTTATAGCGAATCTGTGACGCTTGGATGGCACATATTGTTTGAAGACCAAACGAGCCTTCCATACCATTATACTTTCGTCAATGCATACATTTTGATGTGGTTTGAAAATAGTTTTGAATTTCACTCTTGTAGTTTCAAGGACTGTACTGATTTTTTTTACAGACGATCACCAGCTGGCTGATAGTAACTGTCAGAGAAGTGTAGCAGTCGAAGCAAAAATAATAAACGGTCCTGTGAAAAGATTTTTCCAAATACGGGGGTGGACAGAAGAGGGTCTGTCTTTCACAAGATGTTTAGCTGTGTGGGGCATCAGAATTATTACTGCAAGAAAAGTATAGAGTTCAGAAATGGGTGGTTTTACCCATAGTTTTAGTTTTGATTTTTTTTTCACTTCAAAATTCTCTGTGACGTATGAGTGATATTTGTCTGACTTGTCTACTATGTGTTGGACCATATCACTATCAAACATAAGTTTGAATAAGTCACATTCACTAGGATTGTCTGGTAGATCACAAAGTGCCGAAATTCCAGCATTATTGTCATCAAACTGTAAATAATTCGGATTAAAATTGGCATTATTTTGCCACCGAAATTTGTCATGCATTGTTGGCTGAACATCTGCTCTCACCTGTATTTGTGTCATATTGTTATCGGCATCAACTTCATGTTCAGGTTCCTGCTCAGATGAACTAGATGAAACTGTCATCAATGTCATTTATGTCACTCATATCACTCGCGGATTCCCGATTTGAAATTATTTCATTCAACTCTTTTTCTGTGAGCATTCGTCTTTTGCGCGAATATGCCATGATAAATACAACAATATAACACTATATTAGGATTATACACGGCAACTACCTTTATTTATAAATGTGTGAGTTTGTCTCCATAAATAAAACAGTAATAAAAACTAAGGTATAAACATAAATGTCCATGTGCGGACACTAAATTTATCAACAATGACACAGCAAAAAAAACTGTCACAAATAAATCATGTGAAAACACTTACAACTTCTAAAATAAACATCGATTTCATCAACCATGTGTTTGTGATAGCCGTCACGCACAGCTACGACATCTATGAAAGAAAAACGTTCCCTGTTTTCTACACTAACAATAAGATAAACTAATTACTTTGTAACGGACAGTAGAGCCATCTATTTGCAAATATATAAACTAGTAAATGTCTAGAAGTAGTTTCTTTAACATAATATAGACAGCAGCAGATCATAAACATGGTTGAACGTTTATTTACGGGCATACTAATTTAGATACACATGAAAACGTATATTTACATGCATACTCCAAGGAAGCCATAGTAGTACAAGTAGACTTTATTCAGAATCAATAGCCAAGTTATTACAATGATAATAGCTAATAGCTAATTTTTATGATTTTAACTTTTAACTTCTACTCTTTTCCCTCTTTTGCTCAACCCATTTTTATTCTAAGTAGATCTAGATTTTAGCGCCTAACCTAATGTCCTACTATCTCCAGTTTTATTATTTATCCCTAATAGTTGGTCCGCCCCGGGTACTTACTTCCCTGGTACCCCACCCTGCAGGATATCCCGCCTAAACGGATCGTTACCGTCTCGGCAAGAGCCCCTACAGAGTCAGGCATCCCCCTATCCTCCACCTGGGAAGGCGCCCTATCGGAGATTTCGCTCCGCCCACTTTTTGCTGAAGCCACCACCTATAGACCTATCAAACCTTAAATCTAATTACAATAATAACTTTAAATTGAATTACAATAAAACCTTTAAACTAACTTAAGCTAAACCTCTTCTTCTTCCACGGGCTGCCTTTCACATCCCAGGCCTCCTCCTCACGTCAGCCATCGCCGTCCACAGAGGAACCCAACGTCCCGGAAGCCAGACCACTCCAGCCCATCTGCACGCCATACTAGCGCAGAGCCCACCGAGCAGAGGAGTGGCTTCCACCGTCAACCACCTGTTACGTTCTTTTTTCTTTTATAATCAGCTTATTGTCGGAGGATATCCGCGAAGTCCCACTGAAGGGCGTCCCAGTTGATCGAAGCGGGCGGGGAGCGTTTGAGGTCCTGAATAGGCGTTGTTGTGTGGGGTTGCACGTCCCGAGCGTACTCAGGTCTCGGACACTGGGAGCTGATAGAGGGGGAGGGAAGATAGAGTTGTCCTGGGAGGGAGCGGGTTCGGGGAAGATAGGGGTTGGTTGAGATTTGTTGACCTTGTTCTTTCTGCCGGAAGTGCCACGGCGGGTGCGTTTGGGTATCCCGTTTCGGAGAAGAGGAAAAAGGGTGAAAGAAGAGGAGGGGTGAGAAGGGTAGACAAGAGGAGCAGCCGAAGCGCTAACCCGGGGAAGGGGGAGCGAGGAGCAGCCGAAACGCTAACTCGTGGGGTGGGGAGCGGGGAGCCGCCGGAGCGCTAACTCGTAGAGGGAGGGGAAGAAAGCGAAAACAAAACAAAAGGAGTAAGAGTTAATATTCCCGTTCACTGGGTCCCTTCTTTTTTCTGTTTATTATTTCTTTTCCTTACATCCTTTTACATGGTTGACGTGATGTTGAGAAATAAATCTTAGTGCTAAGCATTTACCTGGTTAATTGTCTAATTCTTAAATGTAACAATTTTGTAATCTTATTATATATATTAACTAGTGGACCCGACAGACGTTGTCCTGCCCGAACGTTGGCTTTTCGTTTGGGTGGCGTTGTTGATTTCGATAATAAAACAAATACTATGTGATCATCACAATTAAAAATTCACAATGAATTCCAATTAGTGAGTAACACAAATATTACAAATTCAGTGTTTGTCAAGACAACATACAAAATAAAACATCTTTTCATTTTTGGAATTTCGCCCACAACTCCACAAATATCAGCTGTATTGAAAAAAA
>CABFWO010007366.1:0-15834 GCA_902155825.1 Timema genevievae | reverse complement strand
GGGGGGGTGTTCTAGCTTTACTTAAATTTTGCTGACAAGGGTCGAGGGGACAATGCTTACGTAAGACAGAGAGAGAGAGACGGGCAAGAATGGCGCAATGACCTATCCATCCCAAATTGGCTCTTAATAAATAAATGAGTCGAGACGTGGATTCAAGGATCTTGGTCATTAGACTAAAAGTGACTTCGATTTTTTTATAAACATAAAATAATCCATACACTTAAAAATAATCCTATTTTTATAACTATAATTTTAACTATTTGATTCAATAAACTTAAATTCGTTTAACAAAAGTGTTTATTGTGAATAATTTGCACCATTTATTTACATCTTTACGTTAATAATTACTATACATTTATAAATTGCAAGAAAAGTAATGGTTGTTCCTGTGAACAAAATATAAAAAGTCGACAAATATAACGTTAACAAGATGTGGGTATTAGGAGGGGAGATACCGGGCGTTAGCTTATTTTTGATTACAAGGGGGGGGGGGGGTTAAAATGGGCTAAAAGGTGCTTCTACACACCCTTACTCTTTTTTTGGCGTTAATTTGTAGAAATAATGAAGATTTCAATTAATTTAAAAATTAAAACCTTACCAAGGATGAAGTTGGTAAATTAGATTGTTTTTAATGATTAAAATTACTATAAGCTACTTTTGCAGAATTAAATATAATGTATTTAGAAACCATATATGTAATTAAGAGTTCTATTCTTCGAGAATATCCAATACATAATATTATATCTATCTACTTTTTTTAACATTCTTCTTGTTCTATATTTGTCTTTACTGTTCCTTTTTCATTAAAAACTATGGTAGGGCCAGATAAGAGTTCATCTCACTCCACGGATATAACGCGTAGCTTAGGTAGGTAATAAAACTTGAACCAGGCGTATTATCTTAGTGTGGTGACCTGTATTCTTATTTAAAAAAACAGTGTAACTGAGACCAGTAAAATCAGTTTACCATATTTAAAAACATACATCAAAATTAAAAAAAAATATTTTAGATTAACACAAAAGACCTGGTCCCAATTTGTTTCTTGTCACGTTAAGAATACATTGGACCGCAATTTTATGCGATTTATGTTTCGAGAGTAACTGTATATTAAGTATCCCAGTAAATAAATCGAAAGGGGTCTTAAAATTAAATTTGTATTTGATGTAAGCTTTTAGAGCTGATAAACCCCTTGATAAATACCCTAGGTTTAACCTGTATACACCAATGTCTAAATGGTTGCATTTATAGTATTTCACGGCTTCGCCAGTTCTTTAAGGAAAATATTCTCCCACTATGGTGGTTCTTATTAGCAGGGCTGTGGAATCGGAGTTGATAAAAATGTGTCGGCTCCAGCTTTGAAATAAAGTAAATATATTATTTTAATTTTATATTTTTAATTATTACAAATTTATTCACACAATGCCAAAGAAGCATCCTATGAAGTCATCTTTATCGGAGCATTTTAATGCAGTCAATTTTTTATTATTAATTAATAATACATTAGTCATTTCTGAAAGAGTCATAGTATTGGCGTACCGACGAGTCCACAGCCCTGATTATCAGAATGGCAGTTATGAAGCTAGAAAAAATCAAGATCAACTTAACATATTCCCACGCCAAGCCATGTTATCTGCAGATGTCACTTTTGATAGATATTATCAACACCTATAAAATAAAACTGTTAAAATAATACAACTTTACCAATCCTGTAAAAAAAAAAATTATGTTTATATTTTCTAAAAGGCCCTTTCTATGAAAATTGGAATGTAGTCATATGATTATACCAATATAAATATGATATCCTGTTGTTGTTTTTTTCTGCCGCAAGTTTTCGAAACACACATTTGAGTTTAATATTTTTCTATTATTTATTCAAAACTCCGTTGGTATTAGTGGACAAGAAGAAATCAAGTCGTGGGCTGTAGGTATGGAACACATTGGTATAAATTAAACAACACGGGAAGTCATGTTTAGTTGACTTAAAAGTTACACTTCCTTCTTAACGGCAGTGCTAATTGGTTACATAAAAGCGCGCTAGATGTGACCGTGCATTATTTTGGTCAAGTAACTCCACCTATACCCTCACCCCTCCAAGAGGTGAAACGGTTCATCAAGCGAACTATCTGATGATAAAACGAGGATTTCTTGATGCCACTTCTTCAGTAGACTGCGTTTACGACGGTTTTAAAAGACCGTTGTTCTACTTTGGCGACAATAGTGGAATTAAGACAAAGACGGTTCACTACCAACGCAAGCACAGACGAGGCAATAAAAACAACCGTATAAAATACTGAGACGCTTGGTTGTCGTTTGTTTTTTTGTTTTTTTGTTTTTACCTCCACCCGTATACTCCGATACAAAATATTAAAACAAAATGGGAACGACCAATTCATGGAACATTAAACTTGATATTTTAATGCTTTGTTTACATGGCGGAGTCTTATAAACACTTTTTTTAAAGAGCCATAAAACATTTACTTTGGTTCCTAAATAAATATATAAAACATTTTATAGGGAAGGTGGAAGTATCTTTATCAAATATTAATCTTTTTGTAAAGTAAAAAGAAGTATCGTATACACAATATATTAATAATTTCACAATTTTTATAGAAGAAATCTTCATAAACGGGTTTAAAAATATTTTTCGAAACCAAGTAGGTCAGGAATGGAAAACATGTGGCCTTTTGAATTGTTCGGTGAGGGCTTTTTGCAAATTTGGTAAGTTATGTAACTTCATTTTTATTAAACTATACATTCTCAAATGGAGTGTGATTTAATCAATTAAAATTAAATAAATACTATTTTTTTCAGGCATAATGTTATAATAAAACCAACCGCTCTTACCAATCTAGCAATTTATTGTTGGCGCACCATCATTTTTGTGAATGGGTAGTAAGACACGATACTAAAAAAAAACATTTAATTTTTTAATATTAATATAATTTATTTTGCACATTTCACATTTGGCCAAATCTACTGTAAATCTATGTTCTTATGAGGAAGCCATTAAGTGACAAGCGGCATTCCAATGTAAAACAAATTTTCACACCTGAGGTTAACCGTTTAGATTTTCAATCCACAGTGTATGTGACAAAAAACATGAATATGTCTATATTTTTAATTTTTTTGGGTAAATATATATGATACTTTAATACACCCATCTCCATGATTTCTTAGCATCACGTATTACTACCCATTTGGGTTATATACTTATGTACTAATTACGAGAGTGGTTTTAGGGATTAGGAAGATTATGTTTAGAGGAGATTGTAAACTATTTTGGAAAAACCACCCTCATTACACTCGACCGGGATTCAAACCTTGATCTCCCCGTCATCGGCGGTCTAGTCTACTACGAAAGTAGTGTCTTAGACTATGCGGCCATCGAAGCGGGCTTCATGAAAATGGTTTTTGTCCATTTTAACTACCGTATTAATTTTTTTTTTAAATAAAGTGTATTATCAAATTTACTCCAAATATTGGCAATGGAGGCGGACTGTAAGTTCAGGGGACACTGTTTATTAATGGGATTAAAGCCTAAACGTCTCCGTTGACAATAAACCAGAATATAAAACTACACTAATAAGGTAGGGCTGGGAAAGGTAGAATTCAGAAGAAGTTTATCCACGTTTTCATCAAAGAAGATTTGGAAACTATATAAGAAAATATCCCATCACTTCATTCGGGGGATAATCTAACCACGACTTCTCCGTCATCAGAAACTTAGATTAGACTAAATTGAAGTCCAACCCATATTTCCATTGATATTGGTTTAAAAACCTATACAAACCTTATAAAAATAATATATATATACTGTACATATATCAGCACCACGTCTTACTACCTGTTCGGTTGATGCGCCAATGTACTAATTACACTAATGTGTTAGGGATTTGCAAGGTTTAATTTTAGAGGCATTGTACCAGCATTTGCGTGGAGGAAAAATGTAAAGTCATTTAGGGAAAACCACCTTCAGAGAAACCGACCGGGATCGAACCCCGATCTCTCCATCTTCGGCAGTCTAGAATATTGCGAGAGTAGCGCCTTAGACCATGCGGCCACCGAGGTGGGTCTGATGATAATACATTCAATGATGGCTTACAGTACATTTACTTATGTTTGTTTATATTTACACCCTAATTAACTCCATTCCTCTTTACATGAAGGCCTTAGGGTTCTTGCTTAGGATCAACAAAGCTTGCAAACTTTAATGGAGCCAGGATATGAATGAAGTTGGACGCCCTTAGCACTGCGATGGGAAGGATATCGGAAGAAGCAGAGAATATCTTACCTCAGAAAGGAAGCCCTAAGAAGGTTTGCTTACCTTGCTGTTGTATACTATGGTGTATCGCATCGCCTTTGAAAACATTCTCAATTTGGGGTTCTCCACATTTTCATATACAATAAAGTGGGTAGGAGAGCTGCAAAATGACTTGAGCTGTTGAGATTTTTAAAAAAATAATACTTTGATTAGAGTTTAAATAAGATAAATTCATTAGTACACACTTATTTTTGAATAGATTTGAACAATTAAATCCGAAGATGTAGCGCGCACTTTGTGGGATTGGCTTGCTTCGATCTATATTGAAAGACAAATCATTTTGGCACGTGAGTATTTTACGTATAGATGAAGCACTAGTGTACCTTAAAGTTAGGCGCAAAGTTATATAGCTGTGGGTCTACCTTGAAAATACACGTGATATTACACCTTAAAGTTAAGCGCAAAACTATATAATGTGCGTCTACCTTGAAAATATACTTCACACTGTACCTTAAAGTTAAGCGCAAAGGTATATATTGTGCGTCTACCTTGAAATTACACTATGGCGTATCACATAAGCTCGGAAAACTTTTATGATATTGGATTTCCTCCCGTATATTCTCATTATCATATAAAATGATTTAGGTGCAACAGTCACGCGTATAGTTACAGTCTAAATACACAGACGCTTATTATAGAAGTGGAATCACAAGAGGAAGGTATTTAACAGCTATGAAAATTACTAAAGATAGTTTCATATATTTATACGTAAAATAAAATATTCTACCACTTTCACTTTCAATAAATTGTATATAAAATAATAAAACGTAAAACAGATATATAATATCGATGTCAAAAACGTATTCTTAGTAGTTGTTCTAGAATTATCTTACTTACGTGATTCTGCTGTACATGGCAGGTTGTTAGCCACTATTTAGGTGGGATGGAAGCGAACGCGAAAAAAACCCAGTGTTTTTGCAAAACATTTTTTTGGGCAAAAATAAATAATATATTTTAATTTTCTTCACATGTTGATATCAACAGACCTTGAATACCTGTCATGAGTATCATGGCATTAGACCAAAAAAAATTTAAATGAAGAGAAAATGTTGTCTTTAAACTCCAAGACACCCTTGACAGATATTCAAGAAATTTTGATGTCCCAATGTGAAGAAAATTAAATTCTATATTTGTACTGGAGCAATATTTTATTTATTTTGGGAAAAAAAAATGTTTTTCCTTAAAAACTGTAAAAACACTGGCCCTTTCTCGAGTTCCCTTCCATACCCCCTTAACAGTTTAAAATAACCTCTTGCAACAATGAGTGAAGTAATCAATGATTTTTGCTAGTTCTGTTTTAAAATTGTGTTTCAATGTTGTGTAAAATATTATCATTGTATGCTATGATATGGATATAGGTTGTTTTTTCAACTGAGACATAATAATGGCTGGAAGAGGAGGGACAGTGTAAATTAGAGATGAATGTTTTAGGATAGGTATTGTTGTTAAGACACATGCATTTGACAGCTGTATTTTAAAGAAGAGGCTTACATTACAATGAGTCTTGAATGAGGTAGAATACCTTACAATTCCTTCTTCTCGTTCATAGAATAGAGATGGGTAGCGTTGCATCCATGACTAAGATTTTGAGCTTACCCGCATCGGTGAGGACGCGGACCGATCGTCAAGATGTTGGTTTGCCAACGACGTGGAGGTCAGGGTTCGAATCACCGCAGATTTTTTGTCTAAATATTTTCCAATTCTACCTCCACATAAATGAGAGTACATTTCTTCTAAAATGTTATCTTCCCCATTTATAGTCCAGTGGCGATTTTAATGCATGCGTATAACTATAACGGGTAATAAAATGCGCTGAAATAAAATACACACAGCAAACCCAGTAAGTTTTATTATAAATTCTCCCCCACTTCATGGTTCGAATGGTCTAAGGCGTCACTCTTTGAATAGACTGGGCTGTAGATGTTGGGGATATCGGGGTTAGAATCCTTGTCAAGTGTATCGTGTTTTTTTTGTTCCTAAATGGTTTTCCAACTCTGCTTCCACGCAACTGTGGGTATATTTCCACTAAATCAACCTTCCTTGTCTCTTAACGCATCAGTATAATCTTACCTATGCTTATAACCCAAAAGGGTAGTAAGACGCGCTGCTTAAAAAAATACAAAGCTACGAATGGCTCCCAATTTACTATACTTAGGTCATGATCAAATAAATTTGGGGGGATGAATAGATGGAACCACGTAAATAAAATAAAAAAAGCAATCGTGAATCTATTTGGCAACCAAATTCAGTAAGTACTTTGTAGTCGAGTTAATGGAAGTGGTTTACTCCCTTGGCCACCAGACTGAGCACATTCATTAGTACTTCACAAATACTATCCTAACTCTGACAACCCGTTTAATTACAGGATGATCCAAAATATCCCGTGGCAGCGTGAACTACCCGATAGTTTTAAGCGGTTTTGTAACGTTTACATGTGTTTTTTTATAAACTTGACAGAACTTATGGCCTCAGTTTTGCTATAAATTGTTAATAAATTAAGATTCAGATAGTTAGTAAATAAATCCGTGAAACGTTGGTTCAAAATCCGGTGGGGTCGAAATATTTTTTTAGTAACCTTCCCCAATTTCCTCTATAAGTATATTAAATATGCTAATCTCCAAATGAGATTAGATAGTCTGGAAATCAAATCGGTTTTTACCTAAACACAGATGATTAGTTTAAATTTAAGAGCCCATTTCACAACAGATTATCCCTGGAAATTAAATATACAGCTACGCTCGAACGTTAAATATAGTCGAAATCCTGTTTCCTGTTATTTTTTTAATACTGCGTTCTACTACCTGTTCAGGTTATATGCACTCTGCATTCTTCATTTGGCAAAAATACAATTGGGATCAGTTTAATAGTATTTTAATCTTAAAATTATATTTTTAAATTTTGCTTATTCTTTAAAATATGGTCAAACAGTTTCACTGGTCTCAATTTCACTATTTTTTAAAGTGGAATAATGAAAATCAAACCGTGATCTGATATCTGGGGAGAAAGTGGCTCTTAATTTGTGATTAATTTTTGGCATGAATATATATAAATATTATTTTGATGGCTTTAAGAGCTTTTTAAAGCAGGTCTTTATGGTAATTCTCATTCTCCGTCACTGCAGATCTGTACATATTTTAGGTCATCTCTAAATCAAGGTAAGGGGGTCAAGAGACCCCCATACATTTTGTGGCTACATACGTCACTGACCAGGATATAGCATTCGCTCCTAGTAGTTGAATGGCCTGCAATACTGTCTGTCCAAATATATAAAATGTTTTATTGCAAAAAAACTATTAAAGATAAATCCACAATATATCTCCAGGATACAAAACCTAATGTCAAGTGGTTTCAGTATGTGATATCTGGTTTACTTATAGCCCCTGTGATGAGCACCTGGCCTTAAAATGTCATAATTTCCTCCAAGGTCACAGGAACCCAATTCTGATGTATAGAATACTTTGTGAGGGTGCTGCACTTATAGTTTGACTTGCGTATATATTAGTTCAATCAACGAGATGTTAATAAATTCTTGGATACAAAATTAATCCAAAAATGTCATAACCTCTTCAGGAGAATCAATAATTATATTTGCATATGGATTTCCAGTAAAGGATAAATGGGAAGGGTGGTAAAGTGAAGTAAATTTTGGTGGACTTAATATGACGTCAATGTTGGTTTCAAAGTTACCGTCTGCTTCAATCTCTATATCAGACGGAATTAGTTCATTTTCTGAATCAAAGACCTTAATTTTGAAAGTTATCATAAATATCTTAAACGTAACCCCAGTAAAATAATCAAATGTTATCACTTATGGCTGAAAAAAAAAGTGTTTTCTAAAAGGCCCTTACCATGAAAATTGAGCTGTACATCTTCCAAATCTTTACACCCACCAAAATTAAATAAATATTTGACATCTTGTAAATTATAAGTGGTCGTTCCAACTATATTAATACTACAGGAGTTGATTTATTATTTTTAACTAAAAGAAAAATACTCAAATTACCAATATTATATAAAGTTGATGGTCTTTGATGAGTGTATCTTTAACTATAAAGTCGATTGAGTCCTCATTTATATAACTTTTCCAGATAAAATGTATTTAATATATTTTAGCGTTATAATCTGCAGCCATCGCTGCAAGATTCAATAGTGTATAGTATATATAGTATATTATACTAGTAAAAAAATTTAATTCCTTTCTTATCTGTATTTCCATGTTCCTTGGTTACTGATGCAAGGAAAAGGGAAATACAGATAAGAAAGGAATTCAATTTGTTTTTTTCAAAATTTAATAACTTCTGACAATCTTTCACTTTAATATAGACGTACGAAATTGTATGCTCCCATCATTCTTTGTTTTTAAAAACATATTTTTAAGTGTAATTTGACTCAAACGTCTACAATTTTAATATGCTACTGAAATTTTTAGATGTTTGTTATAACTCCAAGATATTTCTAATTATAATGTTTTATAACTTGTAATTACTACTATCAATCTTTTTTAAATATCGTTTAAATATTGTGCTTATGTTTATACTATATTACACATTTATGGCTTTCACGTTAACTTAATACAACTTTTACAACCTAATTTCACAAAAAAGTGAATTTTATTTATAAATATTAATCATACATTATAAATTTATGTATAATACTATTAAAGCTAATTATATTGTAAATTAACATATAAGTTTATCGATATATAAAATTATTCAAGATAAATATGTATTGTAAATTGGAATATATACCTGTCAAGTGTATTGAAGCTAGTTATATATTGCAAATTGACCTAGCAAGTATATATAAAATGTTGGTTTGTATGTTTGTATATCTGTTGGTTAAGATCTCCGGTCTCCGGAACCACTTAACTGAATGTCATGTATACTGCATTCACGGTAGGAATTACTCTCTGAAAGGTCTTTTTTCCCTACCAAAATCCTACTATATAATAGCTTTCTGTTAGGGAAAAAGGCCTTTCAGGAAACAATTCCTACGCTGAACGGACTTTTAGTAGCAACTTGTTTTTTACTTATGAATTTTATTGGCCTTGGCTTCGATAACTACGTTTGTTGATGAGATAGAAAATAAAAGTTAAATTTGACATTTTTGTATTTGTTATCAAGAAGTAGGCCTACTTTAATATTTATGACGGTAGCAAATTCAGAAACAAAACCATAATAAAATATAAACTAAATTACTGAGGTTAATTATTTTATAATATTCAATTTAATGATAGTTGGTTTTCGAGAGAGCAATAATTTTTCATAGAAAGTGTTTGTAGAAAGCTTGCTAAAGCAAAAGGTTTCGGCTTACTTATAAACGTAAATAACTATAATGTATTGAATCATTACGGTTTATTGTGAATGTTTTATATTTGTTTATGATTATAAACTACTAGCAGATGTACCAGACTTGGCCCGTAGTAATCACGCCATACATAGCGTGGTTACCCCATGCAACGCCTTTCTTTGCTTCAAATAGACAGAAAAAACTATCCAGTTTATTTCTTCCAGCCCAGTTTTTAATAAATTTAAGAAAAACCCAGTCAAAAATTTAAAATTTTGGCTTTGAGGTGCAAATGTTCGTGCAAAGAGGCTAATAATTATTAAATTTCAGATCTCTACGCGAGGTAGATGTCTCTCAATGCTCAGGACAGACAGACATTTTTTTTTCATTTTATTAATATAGATTCCAGTGTGATTCAACCCAGGGCGCACGATATGCACTAATCCCGTGAACTTGTCTTTTTGTTCTGGCACGGCAGTCTCTACGGGTTTTTAAATAAATAGTGAAAAAAAGGCGTAACCCTGATCTACATTAATGATAAGCTTTCGGCACAAAAACAAGCCAAGTCATCTCATTAACTATATTTTTAAGCCTATAGACTTGTAGTCTGTATACAAGTAGTTTCTTAAAAATTAAAAGTCTTATTTGTTTACCACAACTATCATTTAATTTTTTTAATTTAATTTAATCTAAGTTTAGTTTGTTTTTAATTTAGTGACAAAGGTTTCAGTCTAATCTCGTCTGGTTTGAAGGTGACGAAAAAATCAGGGCTCGGATCACGGCTTGGGGGGACTGAGGTGGTTTTCTCACTCTCCCTCCATGCAAAAACGGAGATAATTATACTAAAATCTATATTCCTCATGTATGGGAATGGGCTAGATGGATAGTACAAGCTCAAGCTCTGGAACAGTCTTTTTGTCCAGGGGGGAGTAAAAATATGTTACGTCCAAGTTAAGTTAGACTGAGTTAACATAGCTTGTCACAGCGCAGGAGAATAAGGAATAGGTTATGTATCTATTGTTTATTTACACGGTAATAACATATGAAAAATTGCAATATTTCTTCAATCCCTTGTCATGTCAAATGCTTTGAGAGCTAGAGTACAATTTTCATGGGAAGGACATTTTGAAAGAACACAAACACATTTTTTTAAGCGGTCAAAATTGTTAACATTTTACTATATTATTGTTATTTTATAGATATTGATAATATCTATCAAAATTAACAGCTACAGATCAAATGAGATGACGTATTAATATGTGAAACAAAGTCCAGTAATTCTTCTAGCTGTCAGATAAACCCCTTTGTATGAAGATTGTAGTATAGCTCGAACCACAAATTAGTAATCTTAGAAGGATATGTAATTCAAAATATAGATTCTTAGTTTCAGGATGCAGTTATTTGAGTTTATGTACACATTTTTACTAAACCATGGCGCTCTAAATTTTAAGAGAACAATGGGAGGAGATGGGGGGGCGGGGGGAAATGTAACTATCTCTCTCCCTATNAGTGGGTCTTTTTTTTTTTAAGCCCACAAGTATATGTCAGGTAAGCCCTGAGCAAATATATCGACCTCTATTATGTGAAAATTTTCCTCGTACCATTATAGAAATACTTCTGATAAGAGTCAGTGAATTTAAGTTGGTGGAGAGGTAGGTAGGGTGGTTGTATTTTAATTATGTTATCTGAGCTGCGTATCGCAGTGGTGTACACTCGTGACGCGCTGCGAAGTGAATTACCCAGGTCAATGCCAGTAGAGGATCGTATACCTTCGACTCCACCCATCCCCTCCCTCCCCCCCACCCCCCACTCCCCGCCTCTACAATATAATTCAGTTAGTGACGGTCAAAGCTTGTACTTTATTGAGCTCATACGCTTTCACGTTCCACTAAGTAATTAACTGTTGTCGACATGTTGAGTTTAATCATCACATGCAAGACTTAAGTGACACGATGGATTTTTTTTCCCCCTCTCGCGGAAAAAATATTTCTAAACGTGTTAATAAAGTGCTTTGAAGAGCCTTTAACCGATTACTTTTTTAATTGATTTGATATTTGTGTATTCGTATAAGCTTTTCATTAAGAAATATTAAATACAATTAAATGTCTTAGATATAAACTAGATAGGAAGACTCATAATGTTAATTAGTACAAACTATTAAATCAACTAAATATTTAATGTAAATAGTAGTATACATATCCATTTTTGTTAATAAACACTTGGCATAATAAGCGATGGACGGATTTAACTAAAGCTGTGTATTCATTAGAAAACTACAGCACCATTTAGTTATTTTATAATTATATTTTTAATTGCATGTATAAACATACATATTTTGTTTGTTTCGGAGGATCAATAGTTACTAAAGACATAATTCCGTCTTGCTGGTTTATTTAACTATATACTCCGGGTCACACACAAAAAACAAGTCTACAATAATATTAACATTAATTTACTTGGTAACAGAACAAAAAAAACAAAATAATCAGCCTCGCCAGCTTAACATAATAAGAAAAACTCGGATATTGTATTCTGAATAGCCTACGACATCCAGCGTGTAGCAGTTGAACCAAAGCTCATTCCGCCAAGTGCTAATAATGAGAACTATCAGGTTCTAATGACAGACAGCTGGTTCGAACATACAAATAGCCAATTATTTAATTTTAAATTATATTGTAGTGTAAATTAAATGCACGTGCATTAGTCTGAGGAGAGGATGGAAAAACTTTATCAAGAACTACACGCGATGAACCATCTCTTATGTAGCAGATCTGGATTACAACCCCGGCCTCTCCGTCAAAAGCAAACCAGTTCTAAGAAAATCTTACGTCTAAGTGCGTCGCTAAGCCATTTTAGGAGGGCCTGAAGCGTCCTTATCCTTCCCACAATCCTAGTAAAGAAGGATTATGCTAGGTGTATGCTATTATATTCTTAAAATTTAAAAATGACACCTAGACAAGGAAAATGAACCCAGGGCCTTTGGCTTACTACGCCAATGCGCTACCCAGGAATCAACCCGTACCAAGGTCATTCTTCACTAAGGCAAAGTCTGTGATGGACGTGCGTAAATCGTTAGCTACATAATAAATGTGTTCAGTTAAGAACACGAGCTATCAGATAACACAGGTATCTTCTACTGTGTGGGTGGCTTTTTGCTGCCAAATGTAAAGGAAAATGGCAAGAATGCTCATATAATGATGGATTAATTAGCTAATTTGATAATTAATGTCATATCCGCAACTAAGTATAATTTTCCTTAAATTTAAAAATGATACCTGGACACGGGAATTGAACCAGGGACCTTTGGCTTAGTGTGGTAATGCTCCAACCACCGAGCTATCCAGGAACGATTCATAAAAAAACATTCATGGACTGCCGAAGGTACTATTATATACCCCGTTTATCCTGAAAGGTAGCAGCCTTACCTTGACGGATTACACTATGACCCTAAATTATAAGCTGTATCATAGTGTAGCAATGCAAGGTGAGCTTGTTACCTTTCAGTATAAATTAAGGGTACGTGCTAGCAGAATCGAGGTGGTCGAAGCAAAATCATGATAATCCTAATAGATTTAGATGGGATATTTTCATCATTTAAACGTCTATAAAATCCTAAAATCTAGATTTAAAAATTAGTAAAATATTCATGGATTTTTTTATCTTCAAGGTCTTGACTGACAATAAAATAATTTGTAGTTAAAGTGGTATGCAACCAGAAATCACTGCCAACATATTTTATCGTCAAATGAGGGTTATCATGTTTTTTTACACTGACCCCCTCCATAGTCTAGTTTTAAGATAATCTTTATTTTGTAAAGGCCCCCACAACCCTTAGCCCCAAATTTGTATTTCTAACGACCTTTTCTAACGACCTTGATCTTTTTATCTAATGTAAACTGCTATTATTTTCTTAATACCAAATTCCCTGTGTTAATCCATGTTTTCAAGAAAACTAAGAATTTTAAAACTGGCTATTGTGAAGTCATGTAATTGATGTTTAAAACATTTAAGGTCATTCGACCATCAACATTTTATTTCACAATCTTAACAAATTTATAATATTAAGCTGTAAAGAGTAATTCAATGATTTCAAATAATTACAGTTTACGAGAAATAAAGAGTCAAACTTGCTATTTTATGCGTTTTTTTGTACCATTGTTAAATTAAAGTAATTAATATAATATGGGGCTTAAGTTTAGTATAACTAAATATTCATATGAGGTTTATACAGTTAAATATTTATAATACTAATAGTGTTGGTATTAATAAGAGTAATATTTATATTAATAATAATATTTCAATGAAATAAAAATTTTTAATACATATTGATAACTATAATAATATTTATAGTACAAATATTGCAATGAAATATTTATATAATTAATTTTAATATTAATAATAATAATACTATAAATAAATAATTCTTTGTGTGAACATATTATTTTCTAGTTATACTAAATTTCAGCCCCATACATGGTATGTAAAATCATAAATTGGAGAGTGTGACCCCTTATAACTCGTAAGTTGTAATGATTTGAAATCATTGGATCATTCATTATTCATAGTTTATAATTGTTCAATACAATATTTATGTTCGAATGACCTTAAGGTGGGATGGAAGGTGACGCGAGAAAAGGCCGGTGTTTTTGCGATTTTCATGGCAAAACATTTTTTCAGATAAAATAAATAAAATATTTCTCTAGTACAAACATATGATTTAATTTTCTTCACATGTTGACCTAAGAATCTCTTGAATACCTTGTCAAAGGTGTTCTGGAATTTAATGACAACTTTTTCTGTTCATTTAAAAATATTTGTTAGATAATGCCACCATGCTCATGACAAATATTAAGGAACTGTTGATATCAACATGTGAAGAAAATTAAACTCTTATGTTTGTACTGGAGCAATATTTTATTTATTCTGGCCGAAAAAATTTTGCCATAAAAACTGCAAAAACACTAGCCTTTTATCGCGTGCCCTTCCATTCGTCCTTAAAGATCCCAGTTAAATGTTCCAGGCTCACAAATATTCTAGTAATTTTTTGATTAGCTTTTTCGAAATTCCTTGGTATTTTCCCGGTTGATTTTTTCCCCGACACAAGTAACCCCCATGCATTTCCGGCTATCAACGGAGCGTGGCAGCCCACGAGTTGTTTACTCGACCTGTGTTCTGAATTATACAGTAGAAGTTGTGTGTTTGCCCTAGATATGGTGTAATCTTTGAAATATTGCCTAACCTATTATTTGTCCAACTCTAAAGCATCATTAAAACTCATTACTGGTTCTCTTTACGCAAACAAGTGTGCATGGACGATACTGTAACGGAAGGGACAATAGAAAAAGGATATTTGATCTCGTTAAGCCATACAATCCCTGAGAAACTTTCTAAAAGACTCCACTGAATCTCATAAGAGGATTATGGTAAGAGAGATTGTTTATAATATACGAAAATATTTTTGTGACAAACATTTATATGATATTATTACCATATAATTAGTGTTATTTTATATATATTTATACTATTGATTAACGTTTACATCTGAAGATTACATTACTTGACCTATGAATACGTGAAATAGACCGAGTAACACATGTTTCGGTGGTCGCATGGTCTAAGGCGTCACTCTTGCAATAGACTCAACTGCCAATGGGAGGTAGATTGAGGTTCGAATCTCAGTCAGGTTTTCCTAAATGGTATTCCCACTATTCCTCCACGCAAATACAGGTACACTTAATCTAAATTCAATCTTCCTCCTTTCTGAAAGTAAATATTATTAGTGCATGTGTGTACAGCCTAAACAGTTTGTAATACGTGGTGATAAAAATAATATATAGGTAGTTCTCGTAGATTTTCTTAGTGGACACTTATCAGATATGTCCATTCGCAAGGAAATTAGGGTATCCTGGAAACGTAATAATTTTTTCCGCTATAAAATGAAGAGTTACACTATATAATCTCATTTTACACCTTTTTTAAAAATCTTTTCATATTATTTTGTCGCATTAGGTATCCGACACAACTACTGGTTTGGAACGAAATCCATAAATCCAAGTTGGGAAATAACGATATATCTCACTGACGAAACAACTTTCTTTTTTCTCAAATATATCATTACAGTTTTAGCACAACGCCTCCATAATATATATATTAGGGTGTCCCAAAAAAATTAAATTAATTATTTTTTTTCGCATACCCTCTTATTTTTTTCCTTTTATGTCAAAACA
>CABFWO010007364.1:8968-25681 GCA_902155825.1 Timema genevievae | reverse complement strand
AGCTCAATACAGAGATAGTGTGTAATAAGGTGGACTGGATAGAACTAGCTCAATACAGAGATAGGGTGTAATAAGGTGGACTGGATGGAACTAGCTCAATATAGGGATAGGTGATGTACTTTTGAAAGGTCGGCATTGAATTTTCGAGTTCTTAATGCCAGAGAGTAAGGAAGTAATTAATTTACCATCCTCTCTTTTTAGATTTTTTTAACCATGTAACTGAATTGTTAAAATATATATATTATATATTTTAATGGGGAGAAAACAATTGAGAATAGAAAAATCAAGGTTAAAATAATTTAAGGATCTGAATTTATAAAAATATCTCTAAACTTTATCAAATTGAGCTACATACACACACAGACACACACACACACACATATATTTGAGGCAGCCATTACCTTCTAGGCCAATGGCATTAAAGTGTGATCTGTGTTCTTTTTTTAAAATAGTAATTGATAACCATATTGGGTTTGTTCTGTTTTCATCCTCCTTTCCTTTTATCTTCTTCCATGTCTAATAAACTCCTTTGCATAAGCCCGCAGTCGAGCTATACCAACCGAGTGGCTACTGTCTGTCGGCAAAAATAGTGCCAACATCTGCTGATAAAGGGTGTAATGTGGCCAACACAACAAACCTTCCGGCTTTTACTCTAGATATATAAAAAAACATACCTAAATAAAAGTGAAAAGAGGTCCCTAAAGAAAAATACAAAGTCATAATTCTAACAAGAGTAATTTCTATCAAATACATTTTCCTGGTGTGTAGGATCTTGTATCCTCTACTCATTGTCTATTAAATACAACTCTTTCCAGCAGGGTTTATAATTTTACCCAGCCAAAAAAAAAAAACCTGGGTTTTTAAAAAAACACTTAACATAACCACTTATTATATTTTGCATACAAAGCAATTGTGTAATTAATTTAATTAATAATAAATGGATTTGTATAATGATAGTGTTATACACAAGTTTTGAAATTACAGATTTTATACAATAGACTAAGCTATAAAATATATTTTAATTGGTTGAACAAAATAATATGTTCAACTAGAAACTCACTTGGGATATCATTCGAAGTTACTTCAGTGTATTAATGCTAGGCACTAGAAATAACACTTTGTAAAAAAAGAAAATTAAATAACGAAAGCTCTTAGCTNTTGGGATATCATTCGAAGTTACTTCAGTGTATTAATGCTAGGCACTAGAAATAACACTTTGTAAAAAAAGAAAATTAAATAACGAAAGCTCTTAGCTTTTTTTTTTAAGAAAGCAACAAATCAATTCTGCGGCTGACTTGCTAGTAATTTGAAGCGTGGTCTCCCCTCCCCTTTCCCCTGTTACCCCTTTCAATTCTTTCTACACACATCTTTTTTTTTCACCCTGCTAGCTTATACAGTATTTTTGCTGAGAATTACATTGTCGCATTTTTCCTTTATTATGTCTCTTATTACTCCTTTCCTGAAATTAAAATATGTTTCTCTGGATCCCGAATAATTAATATATTTTAATTGTTGGTTTAATCACATAGCATACATAATATCTTTAATTAAACCACAAAAATACCTATCAAACCCAAAATATAGAACCCAACTGAGTTTAAAAAAAAATTTCATCCCTGATTTGCAGCTGCACAGTTTCCTTTGTTTATATATTTATGGAAGGTAAGAATGTCAGGTTCTTAAAGCAGGCTCTGTGAGAAGGCGGTTCAGGGGGTACATCGTACCCGGTCCTGGGAATTTACAGGGATCTCAGAAAATGTTTGCATGTATTGAAAACTAGCATTCAAATTTTCACCACTAGTTTTTTTTTTTTACATCTGTTACTGTTTCTAGCCTGTGTTCAGTTTTTTATTCAAGCCATATATTTTCCAATACCGGCTTGCTAGGCCTGTCGAAACTTCATATGCCTTATAATCTAACTTAAGACTAGGACAGGCACAACATCCAGTCTCCGGCTGTTAATTTATCAATGTGAAAGGGTAAACACACATTTCACCTATGATAAGTTTATCGGCCATGCCAGGAATCGAACCCGGGACCCTTAGCTCAGTAGTCACACATGCTACCGATTGAGCCAATGTGTTGGATCCATTACTATTACTATTACTAAAGTATTAATATAGGTATTTTTATTTTTTTAGGATAAAAAAGAATGAATCATATATACATTTTTGGTCTTCTTTTCTCTTTTTCAGATAGGCTTTATTAAATTTTTTTTGACGGGATTAATGGAAAATGGAAGGGGGCCTGAAATAACTTTGTACCCCCTGGTAAAACTCCTATAAAAGACCTTGGTGTGTATTATGACTATCCTTCCACATCTCATTATTTGTTTAGGGTTTGATTCATCTTCCATTTATTTCCAAGAAGTTTTATCTCGCAACTAAACTCAACTGTCATCTGTTTCATAATGTGACTTCCAGAAACAATCTGCAATCTTGTGAAATGGAAAGTTTTTGTTTCGAAGCACTTTCACGATTCAAGTTGTTCAAGAGATGTTGAGTTGAATTAATTTGCTTTAAGTTAATAATTGACATGACCTTGCTACATGAAATTAATTTCCTGCTATTGTAAGAAATAAAGATTTAAAATCACATAATATTAATTCATATGAGGTGCACAGTGTCATAAGCAACATTAATTTTATCTACAATTGAAGACTTTATAGAATAGAAAGTACTTATAAATAAATCAAAATTGTGGGGAAAAAAACCAAAAGTAATTTAAAAGGGTTCATTTATTACATAGATAACAATTTTTTTTTTACCTGCCTGAATGCTTTTAAGAAATCATTCTAGCATTAGACTGGACTGCCGAAGATAAATAGTTTGGGGTTTGAATCCTGGCTGATACACCATAGATGGTTTTTCTTAAATATCTTTCCGTTCTCTCTCTCTCCACACAAATGTGGATATACTTCCTAGCATTTCAACATTCAGCATAATTAGTAGAACTACTGGTGAGACGGGGACAAAAAAACAAACCTTGTCCACCCTTTAGTTAAGGGGAAATAATATATGTGTGATGCTTGTAAATCTGTCAAACCATTTTCTGTTTGGATTAAGTTGTGTAAAATGTAAAGCATAGAATTTAGTGAATATTTACTTAAAACCTAATGGTTAATATTAATACACTTCACTCTGTGATATTTCATATGTCACTTGTACTGTCGTTGCGACAAAACTAAGCTATCATTCATTCAAACAAGAACCAAGAGATTGTCTGCAGTGAACAAAAGGCAGCAGCAGGCGAATGTTTGGTTTCGTTCCAAGACAAAAGCATGAGTTTTACTTATCATAATCGTTGCTAACAATCTTCTTGGAACCAGTTTCAAAGGGGAGACTCATGTTTATTATAAAAACCGCTGACGGAGTTGGCATCACTTCCTCTGTCGAAATGAGCCGGTGCTCGCTGAAGTACCTCTTAGCATTAAACGTGGCATTAACTGTCACTCACCTACTTATTGGTGTGTCCTCGGAGAAAGAGGACCCTAATCAGTCTCACAACGTCCCGTCGGCAAACTTGCAGCACTTGTGTCCGCGGGGACTCAGGCTATGGATCCCAGGTGAGGACAATTTTATCTTCAGTTTCCATATATAAGTATGTTTATTGCATTCATGAGTTTATTCTGTACATTTCATCTGCCCTGAATGGTAGCAGTCTTACCTTGGTGGATTATGATATGGCCATGCCATAGTGGAAACATGCAAGAGCTTGCTACTCGGGGTGTGCAAAGTCCACTTTTCAATTTGAAGCAAACGCGAATTGAATACATGACATATTCACGCAGCCAAATTGAAGTTAGAATATTTCTTGTTAATTGTTTTATGGTTGAAAAAATATTTTCTTTTCATTATTTTGGTTATTTATATAACTTTATGCACTAAAATCCTTTATACAATGTTTTATTGCACAGTTTGTTAGATTTCACTCTAATAAATCAAGTTATCACAACATTCAGTTCAGTTACTTCAGATTTTTCCATATGGACTTGTGATAAATTAAGTATTTTTTAGCTGTCAGGACTTTTATTGGCGAAACTTCATATTTGTTGGAGCCAGAATTCTTTATCCAAGCCAAGTTGAAGCTTCGCACACCCCTATTTGCTATCAGTCAGTGTAAATGAAGGACTACATATGAGAACACTTAGGAATGCCTTAATAAAAACTATCTTTTGATGAAATTCGATAGTGCCCTTTTTCAATAAGAAAAATCACATAAAAAGGATAGTTCAATTTTATGTCACACGGATTTTTAAATATCGCTTATCTACAGTCTAATTTTCACTGTAAGGGCCTTATCTGATATTTAAAAAAAACCATTAGGTCTACTTTTACGTATTCATATGTCAAGTTATGTGTTCAGCATGTGGCAGTTTTTATAGATATCATTATCTATAAAATAACTAGGATCGCCTTTGTGCTCTAATGGTTAGAGTTCCTGGCTACAGATCCTTTGGTCCCGGGTTCTATCCTTGGCGCTTCCAGAATTATTCTGTGAAGCAGTAGGCTCAGAAATAAATCAACGTGGCCTCGTGAGGACAAATGAGGAGCAGCTCCAGTCTAGAAAACTGAGATTAATAATTGTGCTGAGCACACAACACCCTCTATTCACAAATGTTGGCACTATTTTCGCCAACATGGTGTGACCGCTCAGTCAGTATACCTAGATTTCAAGCTGATGCTGTGAAGCTTTTTTTTTATTTTTTCTATAAAATAACTAGGGTTGGATTGAATTCACTATTTAATGAATCTGAATCGTGGAAAAAAATATGAACAAACCAGGATGAAAACATCTTGCCTCGATGCATTTATTAGAATATTCATACATTCAGTTAAGTGTTAAATTAATGGTCTGGGGCAGTGGTTCTCAATTACTCCTCATCAAGGGCCACAATTATATTTTTTTTTTCCTTGGAGCAGGCCAGAGGGTGTGAAAACTTAATTTGGTAAATCTACATGCACTCAAAAACAAAAACCAAGTACATAATAGTATTACAAACATTATTTATATTTTAAGATGTATAAAAGCTAATACAGTAGTCTCGGAAACTCAACATTCCGTGTAACTCAACACGTGTACAGTTGTTGGCGCCAGTCTTTACAATCCAAGGTCATTCAACTGTATAACCTCTCAGTTTGTTTGTGTAACTCGAGTGGAAGTCGTGTTGTGTTTTTACAAGTGCTGTGTTTGTTAGTTTTCCAATTCAGTAACGTGTTATTCGAATCAATAAAATATTATATTTACAATACTGTACTGCATTTCTTGTATTACACATATGTATTTACACCATTATATTAACACATAATATATTGAACTGTACGTATATTACTGTTACTGTACCTTACAATACTACAGTACAGTACAACTGTACCTATAATCTTTGATACTGCACTATGATTCATCCTTGTTTAGTAAATATGATGTAGTAAACATGTATCTTATGTAAGTTCATTTGTAAAACTTGACATTTCAATAACTCAACACCATCTCAATCCACATTAGGTCGAGTTTCTGAGACTCTACTGTATATAAATTATAAAATACAGGATGTAGTTGCTTATCTTAGGGCGTTTTCAACATGAGGATCTATCGACTTGTTCCAGTAACTATTTTAGGTTGTTTTTGTCAGAGAAGTTTAATTCAAATTTGTAGGTAGACACAAATATAGTAAAAAATAATAGACATGTTTCTTACAATGTGGATATTTAGTCATAAATTTGGTCCAAAAATTACAGGTTGAATAGCCCATAAAGTTAGCCTACAGTTCTTAAGAACCTTGAATATTGATTAATTCAAAGTGTAACCTGCTTCGGTGGCCTCATGGTCTAAGCCGCTACTCTCGCAGTAGACTAGACTGCTGATGATGGGAAGATAAAGGTTTGAACCTCGGTCAGACTTACTGAGGTTTTTTCCCCCAAAAACTGTTTACCACTCTCCCTCCACGCAAATGCGGGTACACTTCCTTTGAATACAAACTAATAATATGTGGTGCTTAAAAAAAGAAAATTATACTGTAAGTCACTTTAGTCTATATTGGGTATCAAACAGTCCTTTAGCACTTGAAGAGCTCTCGGCTATCTGGGCAGGGTTTACAGAAAAGGGATTTTTTATTAATGCCTAGATGCATTAATTTTGGCAGTGTAGACTCTGCAAACATTAACTCAAAGGTTTTTTTTTTTTCAATTTAATTATTTACCCTGTGTCAGACCAACATCCTTTGTGGGCCGCATTTGGCCTGAGGGCTGCCTATTGAGAACTACTGGTCTGGGGTCTTATTAGTTCTTAATTATTCAAGTGATTTGTGTGTTCAATTATGAAAGTCCTGTCCCTTAAGAATATCTGTTAATAATATAGTAAAAGATGGTTTTTCTTTTATAAAAGACTCTTCCCATGGAAATTGAACTATACAAAGATGGACTCGGGTCCCATTTTAATGTACAGTTTGTGTGTGTGTGTGTGTGTGTGGTCAGATTCCCCAGAGATACAGTTTGTGGGTTTCCACGTCAGCATCAACAGCCCTCTTATCGGCGCTTCTCCGTCAGAGTTCAACACAGATTTGGGCCGTCCAACAGGTGGGAAATGGACTTTCGACATCCCTGACATCTACCTGCAGAAGGGAGACAGCGTCTTCTACTGGCTGCATCTGGTGGTCGGCAACCACAGCCGCCTTAAGACGGACCTTACCTGGAATGTCCCTGGTACGGATACCGGATAGTACACTATATTTACAAATAGTAGTGCTGACTTACACCAGTGTTTCTCAAACTTTTCCTGGTAGTGGACCACTTGATAAGAGTTTGATACACTTTAACATACTCTTCTTTGATTTTCTTATGAATGAAGATTTAAAGTACCTTTTAAAAAGTACATACAGTACGGCCCCCTGTATCCGGTGATTCAGTATCCACAGTTTCAGTTATTCACGGTTTACCGCCGCCCAATTTTATTTATTTTTAATTAAAGAAAAAAAAATTGTGTATAAATAAGAATGGTCACAATACCTACACCATCACCCCACTTCATCTTCTCATCGTGGGCATTGTGCTATTATATCACCACCATCATCATCACCATCGTCATCACCATCATCACCACCACCGTCATCATCACCATCGTCATCATCACCATCATCATCGTCAGTGATCTTTGCAACAAGATGAATGGAGAATAGTAAGTATATATTGTAATTATGTAATTTATTTAATGTAGGTGTCTCACTGTAAATAATTTATAAACTAAACTTTACTGTATTTATGTATGTTACATGAATATCACGTTATATAATAGTTTGGTATTCTCCACGGTTTCATGTAACCGTGGTAGATCTAGGAATGTATCACCCCTAGATATGGGGGCCCTACTGTTTATGTTATTTTTCTTGCGATCAACATTGATAACACCCATCCTATAAATAGTCCAAGACATCACTCTCGTGTTAGACTGGCCTGCTGAAGATAGGGAGATTGAGGTTTGAATTCCGGTCGGGTCTATTGAGGGTCGTTTTTCCTAGATGGTATCCCACTCTCCTTCCACGAAAATCATCATCATCATCATCATCATCAACTGTTTTCAGCCTGTGGCCGGTTCAGTTTAGTAAAAGGCCTCCATCTTCCTCTATCTTTCCACCATTCTTCTTCCTTTAATCACTTCCATTCCTCGTCTCTCACTTGCACATTTTTTGTTATCTGCTTCTCCCGTCTCTTTCGTGGTCTCTTGGTCTTTTTCCTACATACCTTATCTCCATCATTCTCTTTAGGATTTCTCTCCTTTTTCATCCTCAATAAATGTCCATACTATCTCAGCCTATGTATCTATATCGGTTTATCTTATGCAGGTAATGCTTGCGCCGACACAAACAGTTCTAACTTCCAGTGCACCGAGTCTGTCACCGTGACAACCAAGTCTCCTGTTTGCTCGGGACAGCTCCTGTTCCAAGATGACTTCAATAGTCTGAATCTCAACAGTTGGCAACATGAGATCACTGCGTCTGGGGGGCGGGTACGTTAACTTTTCATTGTTTCATCTGAATATTCTTAAGTATTATTAAATTCTTACAGTGTTTACCATACTTGAAATGAACCGTCCATTTGTTTGAATGAGAACTGCTCCCACAAATCTTCTTAATTAATGCTCCAACCTGCTTTGGTGGTTGAATGATCTATGGCAGGAATTGGCAACCAGTTGATCTTGCGGAAATTTTCACTCATTCACTTAAGAAAACTACATCATAAAAATTTAATCTTTGGGTCTTCTAAACTCGCAAATATATTAAGTGCTTTTAAATAATATTTGAGTGTGACCAAAATAACCTTGATCGGTCATAATCTGTAGAGTTATAAGAAATATAAATAGTTTAATATGAAGATGTAAATTTTATTTCTTCACATTATTTTCTATAAGGGTGGGAACATGAGTTATTGAGAAAAGATCTAATTTAAGGAATCAAGTTTGGTAGGTCCTATAGACATAAGAAAAAATCACAGTAGATTGGAGAAACGATGGGTGATCGCAGGATTTTTGATAGGTTTGTTAAGTTGATCATGGCCCCAAAAAAAGGTTGTCGACGTCTGGTCTAAGGTGTAAATCTCGCAATAGACTAAACTGCTGACGACGGGAAGATCGAGGTTCGAATCTCGTTCAGATGTGTGGAGGTTTTTTCCTATAAGGTTTTCCGCTCTCCCTCCACACAAATGTGGGTAAATTTCTTCTAAATTCTATCGTTATCATTCCTAGCCCATTAGGGTAAATATGGGATAAGCCCCAAATGGGTAGTAAGATACAGGGATTAAAAAAAAGCGGGATGAACCATATAGTTATAATTAATAAATGAGTTACAAAGCTCACACATTTGCTGCTTCCATTAGATAAAACGGTAACAATTGTCTCTTAAATCATTAGTTCTATTTATTATTATACTTTTCTATATTTTATTCCAAATTTATAATTCAAAAGTTATACAAAATCTACCTAAAAAGTTCTACCAACTTATTTTATTTAACAGCAGGTAATTTATATTCAAGCCCTTTCCGAATAGTGAAGTAAAGCTAATATTTCGTGTATATTTTCAGCACAGCGAGTTCCAAATGTTTGTCAACAATAGGAGCAACAGCTTTGTTAGGGACGGAGTCCTTCACATCCGTCCGACCCTCACCAAGGACGTCCTGGGAGAGAACTTCCTGTTTAATGGCGTCCTGGACCTGCGGGGTAGTTCCTTGCCAGGCGAGAGGTGACGGAAGAACTGTTTGATACTTTATATAGTAGCGAGGTTTGTCAGCAAAAATTGGAAGGAAGCTCGTTTGACTATTTTTTTTATTTCAGTAGCCAAATATGAGAATGGTTGGTAGTGCTGCAATCAATCTAACCTCCTAAGGATTCTAACTAGAGATTGGTTCCTTAAATTTTGTAGGAGATTAAAGTGTTTAAAAAATTGACGTACCAAGTCAAAATCTGAATTATGCGTTTGGGTATGAAGTTCTACTGGTTTGTTAGGGTCACTGGGGTTGGTGTCAAAACAGTGACCACTCATTTGTTGTCAGAGTGAAACATCATTTTACAGTCCAATTTTCATAGGAAGAGCCTTATCTGACTGCTAGAAAAGTTACTAGATCTACATTCACACATCAACTTGTTTAATCTTCAGCTGTCACTTTTGATAGATATTATCAATACCTATAAAAAACAATAATAATATGGTAAAATGTTGTCAATGTTGGCCACAAAAATTTTTTACTTTACAAACAGTTCTTTCTACCAGAAACCCACTAAAATATTAATTTTCTACTTGCACTAGATTATATTTGTGATGTTATATTTATTATTTTTTAGTTTAATATAATTAAATAGTAATTAATAGAATGTCTGGTTAAAATCTAATCCAGGTTTAAGGCAAAGTAACACCAACAGCAACAAATTCCTGATTAATTCTAAGGTAATATTTATTATTTGATTGATAGAATAAAATGAAGCTGGAATTCATCATCAGCATCATCATCAATAACAAATGTTTCCAGCCTGTGACCGGGTCACTTTAGTAAAAGGCCATCTTTCAATTTCCTTCCACCATTCTTCCTCCTTTAATTGATTCCATTCTTCTCCTCTCACTTGCACACTTTCTGTTATCTGCTCCTCCCACCTCTTTCTTGGCCTCACTAGCTGGTATTATTGTATTTAACTATTAAAAATTCAGTGTACTCTCCCAAGTTGAGTAAGTGCTTATATTAATTACACTTATGTGGTTATTTTTCAACTGTCCATAAGAACCAATACTGTATTGATCCTTGCAGGTGTACCAACCCTAGCAACAATGGGTGCTATAAGAGAGCTCTAGGTGGCCAGATCTTGAATCCGGTGCTGTCGGCCCAGCTCCAGACTTCTCAATCCTTCTCCTTTCAGTATGGGGTCGTCAAGGTTAAAGCCAAGATGCCACGAGGAGACTGGCTGTGGCCAGGTATTGTTGCTAGCCGTGGTCAGGTATTGTCGCTGGCTGTGGTCATGTATTGTCGCTGGCTGTGGTCGGGTATTTTACCGGGTGTGACCAGGTATTATTGTCGGGTGTGGCCAGGTATCGTTGCTGGCTGTGGCCAGGTATCGTTGCTGACTTTAGCCAGGTATCGTTGTCGGGTGTGGCTAGGTATTCTTGCTGGTTGTGGCCAGGTAATTTTGCTGGCTGTGGCCAAGTATTTTTCTGGGTGTGGCCAGGTATCGTTGCCGGGTGTGACCAGGTATTATTGTCGGGTGTGGCCAGGTATCGTTGCTGGCTGTGGCCAGGTATCGTTGCTGACTTTGGCCAGGTATCGTTGTCGGGTGTGGCTAGGTATCATTGCTGGTTGTGGCCAGGTAATTTTTCTGGCTGTGGACAAGTATTTTTCTGGGTGTGGCCAGATATCGATGCCGGGTGTGGCCAGGTATAGTTGCCGGTTTGTTTAACTTTAAAATATATATAATTTAGTCTAGTATTTTATTTAGATTTGACTCCAAATATTGTCACTTTTAAATATTTGAGTTACCTGATTTGGTGGCCACATGGTTTAAGGTGTCTCTCTCGCAATAGACTAGACTGCCAATGATGGGGAGATTGAGGTTCAAATCCAGTCGGGTAAATTAAGGGTGGATTTTCCCTACTAGTTTTACACTTTACCTCCACATAAATGTGGGTACACTTTCTCTAAATTCACTCTTCCTCATCCCTAGTTTATATTCGTATAGTCCCAACAGGTAGTAAGATGAGGCGCTAGAATCAAATGATTCCAAAGAGGATATTTGATTCAGAGTTAATCCAAGAGATTAATCAAATATTCAGATTAAATTAAAAGTATTTAGTTCTCACAGTTCTAGTAATGTTGCCTTTCTCTGTGAATCAGTATCTGAAACTATGCTACTTGCATTTTTTTCTGACAGCGATTACTCTTCTACCCAAGCACAGTGCTTACGGTGGTTGGCCCAGTTCCGGCCAGATCACTGTGGGGGAAAGCCGGGGCAACGCCCGCTACATGCTCGGTGGGGACCCTTTGGGCGTACAGAGAGTGGAGATGGCCCTCAACTTCGGCCTTCAAGAGCTGATTCAAGACCACCAAGGTCTCATCAAGAAATACACCAACTCTGAGGAAGGTTGGGATACCAACTTCCACGAATATCAAGTTGACTGGACACGAGGTCAGTGGAATTTAGGGTGTGGGGTCTTTGAAAGTGATAATGTTGTTCAGAATGAAAACAAATTTACAAATGGGTAACCCGCTTCGGTGATCGATTGGTCTAAGACGCTGCTTTCGCAATTGATTGGACTGCTGATGACAGGGAGATCGGGGGTTAGAATCCTGTTTGGGTATGCTTAGGATGGTTTTATTTAAATGGTTTTCCACTCTACCTTCACAAAAATGGTTGTACACTTCCTCTAAATTCAACCTTTCTCATCCTTAACACATAAATATAATTAGTGTAAAATCGTAAACCCAAAATGGGTATTAAGTTTCGGTGCTAAAAAAATGGATAGAGATCCTTATTTAGGGAAAATTTCTTTTCATTTATTAAGAGAGATTGTGTTTAGCGTTGGATCGAATCCACTGTGTCTCAAATCTAAATTTTAATTTTATCTACAAATCTCAGATTAGAATCTTGTAAAAATAATGAATTTAAGGGGAAATATAAAATATAAATATTTTTAAAACGGTACAACAAAGAGGGATAGAAATGTAAAAGGGACGAACACAATATGGCTTTTACAACAAAAAGGAGAACACAGTTCACACTTTACATTGCTGCCACTGGACAGAGAGGTAACAGCTGTCTCTTGAAGAAAATCTATCACTAACGCCCAATCCCTTGACATAAGCTTCATTCTATCAAAGCTCATCAGGGGGGGAGTATGAAACACGCAATGCAATTTCCTAAAAGAGGAAACCAAAAAACACAAAAAGGGAAAATATAAATATTAAATAAATGTTAGCAAACTCGGTCTCATAAGGACAAATGAGAAGCTATTTGAATAAAGAAGTAAAGGATATTACCAGATTGGGTAGTAAAACATGCTGCTGAAAAATAAAATAAAGAAGTAGCCACTCCCATCATGAAAAGAGATTAATGGCCAAAGGGTTTGTTGTGCTGACTAGATGATACCCTCTATCTTTAAATGTTGGCACCATCATCGCTAACGGTGGCGGCTGCTCGGTCAGTATAGCTTGCTTGTGGGCTCACGCAATGGAGGTTGGTTTTTTTGGACATTAATTACTTTTGAGTTAACAATTATGATGTTGAAATTAATGTGGTGCCCTATAGGTGGTCTACACATTAATTTTGAAATTAACTGAAAAATATTTTTTGTGAAACATTCTTGTAATTGCCTGTTTTTTTTAACGTGGACAGATGGGTTTGAGTTTTTTATTGATGGCAAGTCTCTTATGAATGTGACTCCTCCAATTGATGGAGGCTTCTGGTCCTTGGGAGGGTTCACTGCCGATCCTTACCCAGCCAACAACATTTACCAATACGGCACCAAGATGGCTCCTTTCGACCAACAGGTAAATTATATCTTCATCATCATCATCCTCATGAACAAATTCCAGCCACTGTACAGGTCTGTTTGGAACTAGGAATGGGCTCTTTAATCCTCAAATCCCTTCGGATATTTGAGATTTGAGGATTCACGACTCAAATCCTTAATTTTTTTTCAATTTTGCAAATGAAATTTATTTTAGAGCTCTACTACTGCGTATTGGTAGTTCAGATCAATATAATTATAAGATGAACTTAACAAACAGGCCCCAGACCAGTAATTTAATACTTAACTGAATTTATTATATTTGGAAGAAGGTACAGGAAAGGTGGATAGAAACATATAAACATCTATCGGAAATCATCAGGGAGGAAGAATGAAACCTGGGTCGGGGGATTGGGCGGTGACGATCGATTTTCTTTAAGAGGCTACAATTACCTCTTTGTCCATTGGCAGCAATGTAAAGTGTGAACTGTGTTCTTCTTTTCATTGTAAAAGCCATGTTGTGTTCGTTCCTTTTATATGTTTCTATCCACCTTTCCTGTACCTTCTTCCAAATATAATGAAATTGCCTCATATAGCGAAAAGAGGTTTTCCTTATTGAGATAATATTTTTGGTGATAATAATAGTAATACTTAGCAAATAATTATTATTTCCAAATATGTTGACAAAAGTTACTTTCAGACAACTGATAGCATCTGCTAGCTGTCATGTAAAACCAAAGAAATGGTAATGGCACTGTACAACATGGTCATGCAGGCCTTGATGTGAGACACACTTTTTCTACGCTGCTGGTCTAATGGACCAAGCATATGGGGTGACGTGAAACTTCACCTATGGCAAGCACAGAGTGCCATGAAAGCTAAAACTACCTTATCTAAAACAAGCTCATGAGAGCTACAAATACCCTCCTGTATGAAGAGACTATTTCTAAGACCTACAACAAGACCACCTACTCCCTATCAACATTAAAGTATAACGTTACGGCAGGCTATTTCCGCCGGTTGGGCCAGTCCATCGGCACCATCGTCATGTCCACTGTTGTGCAGAGATTAAGTGTTGAACGTAGGTGCGCACAGTGTGTAGAATCCTGGGTCTGTTGATGTAATATTGTGCTCTTGCCCCGCGAACCATGGCGTTTTATAGCCGCTGAGTTAGGCGAACCATTTAGGAGAGGAGAAAGGGAACGATGTCCCATGACATTTGGATCGACACGCACACCAGCACCGCAAGCAGGTGCGCTACACAAGATTTCACTCAGTCGAATTGATAGCTCGGAACGGTGTAGTGCCTCGTCGCCGGCCAAGAGACAAGTAGAGCCCGTCAGATGGAGCCATTCTCGTTCAGCAAAGTCATCAAGGTGTGATATGTAACAAACACATGTGCAGAAATAAGTACATATTTAGAAGCCTATATCTATTTTACATAGATACAGGTTGTTCTTGGTAGTTTTATTTAGGTTGTACGGGCTTGACTGATTAGCCCACTACACAACATTTCCATATTGAGATTTTTAGCCCCTATGCTTGCGAAAACTTAATTTAAATTAGGTTTCTTTACATTTCTTTAATTTATTATTATTAGCCAGATTTGTTAGGAAATAAATAGAAAAGTATACACCAAATGCCATTTTGCATTTTGCATTTTGTGACAGTTTTAACTTGTAATTTGAAATTTAATAGGCCTGTGACAAAGTTGTTTCTATCTTTAAAAAAAAAAATTAAATTTGACTGTTAAACTTATAATTTGAAATTTAATAGGCCTGTGACAAATTTGTTTGAAAAATTAAATGCCCGCCCTAATTCGCCCGTGCCCCGAGTTTAATTCTGTAATGCCCGCCCGATACAAATATTTGCTGCCCGACCACCTCTAGTATCTTCTCATCCTCCATTCTCCTCAAATGGCTGTACCACCTTACTCGTGCCTCTCTCTCCTGTCCTCCATTGGCTCCTTCTTAACTATTCCTCTCACACTTATTGGTTGATAAAGGCAACAATGCCGAAATAGGCATGTTTAAATGTGTGTGTTACTGTGTGAAATAAGATGTCACCTTTGTGTTTTGGATTCTTCTCGCATTTCTCCTCTTTCCCTAGTTGGACTTTCTTCATTTAATGTACACTTGTATTAGTTTATTTTTCCTTTTTTTTTTTATCAATATCGTTTAGCTTAAGTAATATTTTTACTAGCCACATTTATTTTTTCTAAACACTGTCAAATGCCACATAAATAAATAACATATTTTTAACATGAGGTTGGATGCAGGGGCGGATCCAGATCATTTTCATAGGGGGTCAAAATTATAAATAACATAATTACTTACAATGCTATATTTCTGTTTAAAGCCATTTAATAATTTCTCATTCATATGTAGTCTTATGTATGTTTTAAACCGTGGTCATCCTCACCAATTTTTTTAAATCAGACAGTTTAAAAATTATTTGAAATTGCCCTCTAACAATTTAAAAAAAAAATGTTCCCTCTAGAATCTATGAGTAGTCTTCACCTTGTTTTTTTTAGGATTAGATTCTTTTATAAGCCATTTAAAGGGTTCCTCACCTAGACATTTTTGAAATTTGGATTCCCTTCGAAGCTATTCAGATTGATCCTCACATTAATTTCTTAAGATAGTTAGATACCTTTAGAAGGTAATCTTTGATTTGGTCTTCCACCGACAAAATTTTGAAAATTGAGTTATTTCATAAATTAAGCTATTTGGAGAGGGGGGGGGGGATCCTCGCCTGAAAATTCTTCATAATGACATGCATCTAGAAACTATTTGAAGTTGTCCGTCCCCAAACATTTTTGAAATTTGAATGACCTTGGAAGCTATTTAGAGCTTTCCTCCCCCGACTTTTTCTGCCAGTTAGATGCCTCTAGTCTAGTAGTTATGAAGTGACCCACCTCGATGGCATAGTTAGCTAACATGCCAGTCATGCTGAGCTAGACCACCGAGGACGGGGAGATCGAGGTTCGAATCTCGGTCGGGGAACTGGGGTGGTTTTTCCTAAATATTTTTCCATTCTCCCTCCACGCAAATGCGGGTTTCACTTCCTCTAAATTCAACCTTCCCAATTCCTAATCTATTAGTGTAATTAGTACTTAAGCGTATAACCCGAACGGGTAGTAAGACAGGGTGCTAAATAATTAAAAAAATATATGAATTGGTCTTCTCCGGCAAATTTTTGACAATAGAATGCCTTTAGAATTCATTTGGAGTTTGATTTAAGGCCATCTTTCAGTTTCACGTTTGATAATATCAGAGGATTTGAAATATATCTAGGGGGAGGCAGGTATTTATTCCAAGGAGGGGCAAATTATTTCCAGGCGGGCAAAGTCCACCACACTTCCGCCACTCTTCTGTCCTCACTTACTATATAGTCAGTAATCGTGGATGAACTGCTCTCAGGCAATTATTAGTCTCCTTTAATGTGTGTTAGTTTACCGTCTCTATGCGGAACAATGTTCATTACTCACTATGCACGACAAATATTCGTACATGAAAACAAATATTTTTCCACACTTACATGAGTCATATCAAACATCGAATAAACGTGGACAAATAACACACGTGTGAACCCAGCTTAAGAAGTGTCTGTGCGTAAAAAGATAATAAAAAAATGGCATAATTTATCTGTGTTGTATTTTCTTTCTAAAATTTGAACTTTCATTGTATTTTGTATTAATTTTCTAACCTTCACAGGGGGGTCAACTGACCCTTTGT
>CABFWO010007362.1:14375-25685 GCA_902155825.1 Timema genevievae | reverse complement strand
CTCTATTTTATCCATGGTTACATTATTAGAGTCTAAGGACAAGAGACGGTTTTGAAAAAAAATACTATGGATTTCATAGTGGAATGCTGTTGGACTAAAGACATTATGTTTCTTAAGTCTTGTATGTCAGTTGACCGCCATCTTAGCTTTTAATAGCTCGGACAAGAGACACTTTGGAAATAAGCACTACTTTTAAATACGTTTTTAGAGGGCTTAGAGTGTGTTTTGGAACAAGATGAATGGTTTCCCTCATAGAAAAGCCTATACTGAATACGGTAAAACCAATAACTCAATTTTTAAAATTTTGGACAAGAGACCTTTTGGAAATGGCTACCTCATATATTATAGCTAGGAGGAGAGCCCAGAGAGAGAGGAACCAAGGGCACCCACAGGAAGAGGGGAACCAAGGGAACCAACAGGAAGAGGCCATATATTATAGCTAGGAGGAGAGCCCAGAGAGATAGGAACCAAGGGCACCCACAGGAAGAGGGGAACCAAGGGAACCAACAGGAAGAGGCCATATATTATAGCTAGTTTAATAACTAATAAGGGAATCAAAGATCTGCCCAACAGTTTTAGGAGCTAGCACTCAAACAGTGCCCTCAGTCACTTTTAAGGCTTAAATTTTTTTTAAATCTGGATGAGGGCTTGGGTATTTTAAAACTCATGTTTTATTAACTAAATTCTAGCTTATGACGATTTAAAATGGTAGGAATATTAATTGGTGTCACTGAGGTTTGTTATCAGGAGGGTGATCACTGGGGGAATTTGTCAGCAATCAGAGACTGATCCCCCACCACTTATCATTAAAATGAGACATTCATAGTATTTTTATAATAGCACTTAACAAAACATAAAAACATACATTATCTCTTGAACGAAACACGCATTGAACAATAACTCATGAACGTGCGTCTAAAGGGTATTTTACCGCAAAAATACAAGTGTGCATCTCCATGCGAGATAAGTCAAAGAAGGGTTAACAATTCAGCACCTACTCCCTAAAATCAAAATACTGTAAAAGTGAATCATATAAAATTTAATCAAACCTGTAAGATTAGATTTAATTAATTTCGTAAAAACGTGAACAAATTCTGGTAAAGCTGAAACTTTTTTCTTATGTTGTCACTTCTATTTAGGAGACAAGGATTGCTTTAAAAAGCGTCTTTTGAGGCTTCAATTTAATATATTTCCACCATTCCATGGAACACTCACCAAGCCTCCCACCCCCACTGGGGAAAATACCTACGGGTGTCCTTAAGAGGAGCCCATCAAGTGATAAATATGGAGGTCACCAGCTCGCGCACCTAGAATCACCAGTTTAGTCAGTTTTTGTCAGAAATTGGGCCTCCTCCGAAAGTCTTTTTCTAGCTACGTGCCTGTAGCAGGATGTATCAACTTGGCCTAGTCCGATCTAGTTTGTCCTTAAATCGGGTTTGGACGGTAACAGAGTTATTTGTGAAAGTTCCCAGTTACTGTCATTGTCCTAACATTCAACAGTCCGCTCGCTGACCTAGCCTGTATGTTAACGTCTCTAAATGTTAGCGATGGCTCGCAATGCTCCAACTATCGACTATAATGCGACTCGAGGGTCATTAGGCATTTGACAAGTTTGGGGGGAGCCCGTTCTTTCCGTGTAAAGCAGGGGGTCAGCACCCGGAATATTCCTCCACGCTGGTTGTCGATCCGGCAGCGGCAGTATGCAAGACACTAGAAGACGATTCTCCAGTCTTCCCACTCACGATATGGACAAAACTCAGGGTTTATATATCCATCAAATAGGCTCTTTTCCCTCTCTGAGTTTGTTATAACTACCAATAGTTGCTTTGCAAGTAGGCATAACAGTTTTTTTAAAAACAATAACAAATATTATGTTTGCCCGTAACTGGTTCTGTAGAACAAATGACAATAGCTGTTTGGATGACGTGACACTTGTGTACTTTTTATAAGACAAATGTCAAGCTATGACAGTTGTAACGATGTAATGCTGTTGTGAACAATTTATTCCTCTTTAGTAGATTAAAATAGAGCTCATATCGCTACCACGTAATATTGAAAGTGTACGCTTGGAGTGATACACATTTCTTTAAAGAAACTTTCTCAGCGATGAATGTGTATACACACAAAAAAAAATTTATTGAAAATATAGTGTTGAATAAAATAAAATATATTTTCATATAACTGAAATAACTTCAATATATACATATATATATTCATCAAAATATGAAAGGAATATTTAAAAATACTAAATAAAGGAAACTAGCGAAATTATCAGAGTATTAGAACAATTCGCAGTCCAAGAAATCATGAATACCATTTTATACTTTGAAACATTTGCGCCATGACCTATTATTCTATCCGCCTGGTTCTATAAGTTAGTGAAATTAAATCACAATATTAACGGATGTTTTCAAATAAATAGTATTTACAATTTGTTATATCTAGTAAATTAGGCTCATGCTTAATTTGTATTATGTTTCTACATTCATATTTTTTATTCACACCAAATACCATTATGCACATAAAAATATAACTAATTAATAATATTTTCATCATATTTCAAAATAGGAAAAAAATCCCTTAAATGATTTTTTAAATACGTATTTATTATGGACAGAGTCTTTAATGATTGGGTAGTGAATGAGTGCAGTTTGAAAGGGAATCCAATAGGTCAATGTGAAATAAGTGTCTTACGTTGTTTTGAACATGTTTAGAGGATGAGAGTGGATCGAGTGACGAAACAAATATATGAAGGTAGAGTGTATGAATGAAAAGGAAGGGGTAAGCCATGTGAGATGTGACTAAATGTTGTAGACAAATGTGTGAAAAAGAAAGACACTAAGTGCTTTAAGAATATAAGAGCATGTATGACTCGGTGTATAGATGTTGTTGAAGCAAAGGGAGTATGCAAGAAGAGGGAAGTGTGGAGAAAGTTAGTGAGGATGGATTAAATTACAGAGTTGTTTTATGAGCTACATGCACAGTCTCTTGCCTATTCCTTAAGGGGACGGCGTGATTTGGTACGATTTTGTAAATTGTACTTTCAGTTAAGACGCTATGGAAGTGCACTAGGTATAATTTATATAAACCAATGTAAATTGCATGTTATTACCAGCATTTAAAATTTTCAGAAATAGGGAGCATAAAAAATTTATTACTGTATGGCTGTATGGCATTAAGAACTGGTAGGTTCATTGCCACACTTACAAATTACGTCAACTATCCCTATCTTGAAATATGTATATCCAGTCCAACTCATTACACCCTATCCTTGTATAGAAATAGTTCTATCCAGTTCACCTCATTACATACTATCCCTATCTTAAGTTCTCTCTTTCAGGTCCATTCTAATGCTATCCTCCCATCTGCGTCTAGGTCTTCCCAGTGGTCTCTTCTATTGTGTTTGCCAGTCAGTACTCTGAACACGGTTCTGTGGATAGTAAACTGAAAATGACTAAAGATTTTGTTCAAAATATGTATCTAGGTAATGTTTTACACTATAAATACGATCGAGTGTTATAAAAAATAATTAACTGTATGTAGTTCACCGATGACTGATTTTTGAAAATGTATACATTTAAAAAAAATTTGCAATAGCTGTTTTGTTCATAACATATAGTTATTAAAATAATGTTTGTTTTTCTGTAGAAAACTTAGGAAGGGGTAGTTTACTGATAAAATATTTTCGAAGAAATTTGTTCCAAACTATATTAGAAAGAAAGAATGTATTATTTTGTCCTACCATTTATTTGTTTTATGTTTAATATTTTATTCCTTAAGTATATATTTATTTTAATTAATAATAATAATAAATACTGGTGTTATTAGCTCTAATTATATTATTTATAATATTACCATTAAAAACACTTTTATCTCTTTATAGTTTGGTGGAATATAAATGTATATATAATTATGTCCCTGCTTCCAGCATTATTTTATGATTGGCCTGACATATTTATTATATTAGGTTGTAATTATGAATCATTAAAGTTTCACACGCACTCGTCATGGTTCTTAGTTTTTTGGCTGGCCATGAACCAAGCTTTAGAGTCGTTTATTATTTGCCATTTTATCCACGAGGAAGCGTTTATTTAACTTTAGACACGACCTATATTGACTGTACAAGAATTGTACTTTTATCGAATGTAATTCTGAGCAATATTTACTGTGGAACGAACACCTCAAAGTAGAATTAATGTGAAAGAGGATACAATATTTTAGGATATCGCTGGCCCCAGGCAAAGACACCAAGAATTATCGTCCAACCGATGATTTTTTTGTTCCCCCCCCTCCCCCATATTGTTACTCCTTCCCCTTGTTCCACCCTTTCAAATCTTTCAAGGACGACAAAAATTTTCCCTGCAAAATGGGAAAAGCTCGAAGTAGATTATAAACCCTTAAACATAAAAAAAAACTTAATTTTCGTTTCCTGGTTTTATCTTTCAGTACCAGACCTCTTTCCAGTATTATTTCTCTACACAATTTTTTTTAAAATTTTAATTCTAAGTTTAAATCTGTTTTCTCTCTCTATCTCCCTGTGTATGTCTTTCTCTCTCCACCCCCTTCCTCCCTACAACCATCGGATGGAGTCAAAATGATTCTGTGATCACAATAGTTCAGACTCGTTTCCGAAAATAAAAGGAGCCGGTGGCGGAAATCAAGGGGAAGTGAAATGTGGAGAGTCTGAGGGGGGGGGGGTGAGAGTGGGAGAATGGCAAGAGGAGGTTGAAATTCTTTGTTGTCGTGGATTTCAATTAACGTATTAGAAGAGCGCAAGAAGCTACTAAGTCTCATATAGGTCTATGTCATACAAAGCTGTGGAAAATTATGTGACTTGGGCGGTTTTTTCTTTTATCGTAGTTGTCAATGTATTTCCCCTTTCATTGTAATCTACGTAGAAAAACACATGAGTTTTATTTTGGTATTCTCATTTCGTTAATATAATTTACTCCCGACCATCTGGATAAATAGAAATTTGGTCTGCAGGCTGCATTTTTTATTTCTTTTTGTAATGGCGTCACTGTTTTGGGGGTCTGTGCGAACATGTGTTTTTGTTACAAACATTTCTAAAGCGAATTTAGAAACAAGAGTGTATGAGGTAGACCTTTATAAACTCTCCAATGTTCAAATGGAGTTTCTACACCACCTACGGCTAGCACTTAATAAAATAATTAATTATCTCACTACTTGTATAATCTACCTCTTACCTTGACTGTTACATTATAGCCTTATCTTATAAGCTCTACCATAGTGAAACCAAAGACGGAAAGCTCACTATCTTTCGGAATAATATAATGTTACTTATTAGCTAAAATGACTATCCTAATAAACTCTGTAAAAGCAAAAAATAAAAATAAAAAAGCCTATATTAGAAATTACTACAATTTAAAATTGTTGTTCATTAACACATTGAGAGATGATTTTCATTTACATATCTTTTAATCAAAACAAAAGATTGCAGACACATTCTTATTTTTCACGGGGATTTAATACTGTATATTGTATTATTCTATCTCTAGTATAATAAATACAATACTTGTGAACAAAGGCGTCAAGCTCAATCATTTGGTTTTGCCAATGACAGGAGGTAGGGATTTAAATACCAGTCAGTTGCATTGAGCTTGTTTTTCCAAAAGATTTTTTCAATCTTATTCCATGCAAATACTGGTACTTCCCTCTAAATTCTACATTCCTCATCATTATACAATTAGTGTAGATATGAGGGTAGCCCATACGTGTATCAAATGCGGTTCACACAAACATATACACAACAAATAATTGTGGATTGGTTTCTTAATACACATTAATGTTTTAATCGATGTATAAACATGCCATTTTCTAAAATAAGCTATTAATTGTTGATATCAATGGTTATTACCATCGCAAGACTTATTATAAGCATGATAATGAAGTAGCATTGACAATTGTTTTAACAATAATGAAATATTATCATGAGAATGAGGTGGTATAAACTATTACGCAGTGACTGCTCGTGTATATGAGGACATGTGCGTGTGAACACCCAATATTTTGATTACAATAATGTATTATTTTACTTTTCAATATTTAATTAGTCTATCTAAATTTGTGATAATTTATTACCATAAGCAATCACTTTCTTATATTGATATTAGTACTTTTCTCGTGTAATGTTGGCAACTATGTCAAGCTATGCGCGGAAGCTAAGGTCTTAGGGAGCGGCTAGACTGAGCGAGCGCGCGAGCGACTAAAATATAAAATATAACATATTGGTTGTAATGAGAGGTGGCCAGACTGGAGCGCGCGAGCGAGTGACTGAGCGCGCACGCTTGAAAGATAGAACTGGTTCTATTTTTCAAGCGCGCGCGCTCAACCCGGTACAGTCTAGTTTACAGGTGCTAGGCAATATTATTGTATATTGGTTCATTGAGTGCTAGGAAAACTTCTCATTTTGACATTTTTATTACTACCGATAGGTTTAGCACACTTGCTACTAACGGCCTAATTTAATTGTTAAGATCATAAACCATACTTATATGTGTATATATATGCATATATATATATAAAACTAATATGTTAAAATAATTCAATATTATAAAAGTAGGCCTTTATAAATAAGAATCACTCATTAGCGTGGAGAGAGGACGAGAAAACCACAACAATAAATCACTTGTTAAAACCCCCCTCAGTTCACTCAGCCAAGATTCGGAGCTTCCTCTTCAACATCTAACGAGAGCTATCTGCTAATCACGCGCTCGCTCGCCAGCCTGGCCACCCAGTTGCTTGCGCGCTCGCTTGCACGCTTGTTAGTCTGGCCGAACCCTTCCTTACAGGCAGTTTGGTAGCACGGTATGAGAGATAGAATTATTTGTTATAGTTGAAGTCCTAATGCGCATGCGTGCAACAGAACTACGTATCTCATATGGATATTTAGACTGTGGAATGTACACATCGTTGACATGACCCTTTTTTTGTGTGTGTTTTGACTAGTTCCCTTTATCACAACCCTCAATAGTCGAGCCATTCGAGCTGACCCAAACAAACTGAGACATTTGTGACCCTCATGAGTCTGGTCACTATTCAGTTGAGATAAGACACAAAGAAGCTTAAATTAATCATCCTATATATTATTTATGTTGTCAACATCCCTTTTTATCAACTAATACAAAGCCTACAGCTATGGTATCAGTGGATAGGATTTTTTACTGACTTCTGACACGTTTACGTTAAAACAAATTGTTTGTTTAAAATTTAAGGTTAAAAGAAAAATCTAACAACATTTTTGTATTAATTATAGAAAATAAACCCTCTTTGCTATTTCGTGTATATACACTTCGCTGAGTATTAAATTTCAACAACCCAAAAAAATACTAAATATTTTGGGGGGGGGGGGGGGGGGGGGGGGTNGGGGGGGGGAGGAGGAGGGTAAGGTTGAATGTGCGAAAGTTTCACAAGGGCTTACTGGTTTTAAGTAATTGTATTTCTTTTTATTGGTAATTCAGGAGTCAAATTTAAAAAGAATATATAAAGATAATTTGTTTGAACCTTGTGTCACCATCAGGAGTGGACTTATGTTCTCCTTATTTTTCAGAGAGCCATGTTAAGCTATATAAGCCTACCACTACGCTATCTCATCAACGAGATAAGTAGTTTTTAAGAAGCCGGGCGTAAGCCGTGAATATTCGTCGCGGCTAATATTGCGGGTACTGTACATAAGATGGAACGTGATATGTATGAGTTTAGGTGTGTAGGGGGGAGTGAATCCTTGTTTCTTCTCACGCACATTAAAACACTATTCTTGAAGTTTTATTCTTTTCTAGCATTTGAAGTTGTCGAATGTGTTGATGAATTGTTTAATGTGAGCAAAGTTGAAATGTAACAGTCATATTTTTAAATGAAAGAATTAAAATAAATAATGAAAGTATTTATTTAGGTAATCAACAAACTGCAACAGGAAATCTCTAGAATAATGTGTGAAAAGTAATGGTGGGTGTTAGCAAAGGTTTTACTAGGCCTCTTGCATTTTGTCAGACATTTTAGTTTAGAGCTAGATTTTTATTATTAGAGTAAAGGTGATTCTACTTTTAAAAAAAAAATTTCAAACAGTGCCTGAAGTGAAGATTTAAAATTTTTTTTGGTTACATTTGTCACGTGTTATCTAATGGTGTAATAATTATATCCCACATTAAAAATTGTATTGACCCGCCTCGGTGGCGTAGTTGGCTAACGCGCCAGTCGTGTTGAGCTCGTCCACCGAGGACGGAGAGATCGAGGTTCGAATCTCGGTCGGGTGAACTGGGGGTGGTTTTTCCTAAATGGTTTTCCACTCTCCCTCCATGCAAATGTGGGTTCACTTCCTCTAAATTCAACCTTTCCGATTCCTAATCCATTGGTGTAATTAGTACTTAAGCGTATAGCCCAAACGTGTAGTAAGACGCAGTGCTAAATAATAATAATAATACAAATAGTATTCGTTTTAAAATAATAGTGTCACTAAGAATTCATGAGAAATTTTCGATTTATTCTATAAATAAATTTAATTTCGGAACAAAAGTAATAGACTCCATGAAATTTCCGAATACTTCGAAACGAAAGACAAGACTTCATCGAAATAATGTGACTAAACCTTTATATGTTTATTTAGTGTTCTCAAAAATTAGTAATAATATTTTTCTTTTAGCTTGGAACAAGTTTTGGCGCTTTTGAAATGGATTTTTCAAACTTTCGTGTATAAAAGTTTTGTCAAATGTCGGTGTCCCTAACTAGTATCATTACAAGAATGAACTCTGACCTCAAGAACAAACTGTAACGACATGGTTTTAGTAATCCCTTAAATTCATTAGTAATAAATTAATAATAAATGTAATAAAGTATACTATTCAAATTTAATAATGCTGATATGCTTCTAGTTGTATATTCGCAATCTATTTCAAGGGATTTCATCAATCGTTCTTCTTTGTACGGAAGTAAACAAGTGTGGAAGGAGCGAATGGTGTAATACAATGCAATACATACGTAATAGAACATTCTAAAAGGTAGACATTCTCTTATGTATGTCTAAGTGAGTGGAAGCTCAGCCACAATCTCAGCCAACATCTTGTAAAGGTAACATACTTACAGCATGTACGGTATTTCTTAATACTTGTAATTTAATCGATTACAATTTCTAGTGATGGAAGCATGTTTACACTGCGTCGGACATATCAGTCAACCATTTTAATCTAATTAAGTACTTGTGATATAGGGTTGCGTAATCAGTTTGTCCAGAAGAAAGATTACATTAAATAAATATTTCATTGATATTACATGATTGATTTCAATTTTAATCTAATATAAATCATACCATCATTAATCTTTACAATTTTGTCACCCAAAAGTGGTGGCCTGATTCAAAAACTAAACACCTCCACCAATAATTCTTGAAAATTACATTAGGTTATTACCATTGCAAGAATGAGCTCTAACCATGATGATGAGGTAGCATTGACTATTACCATGGCAAGAATGAACTCTAACCATGATGATGAGGTAGCACTGACTATTACCATTGCAAGAATGAGCTCTAACCATGATGATGAGGTAGCATTGACTATTACATGGCAAGAATGAACTCTAACCATGATGATGAGGTAGCACTGACTATTATATGGCAAGAATGAACTCTAACCATGATGATGAGGTAGCACTGACTATTACATAGCAAGAATGAACTCTAACCATGATGATGAGGTAGCACTGACTATTACCATTGCAAGAATGAACTCTAACCATGATGATGAGGTAGCATTGACTATTACCATGGCAAGAATGAACTCTAACCATGATGATGAGGTAGTACTGACTATTACCATGGCAAGAATGAACTCTAACCATGATGATGAGGTAGCATTGACTATTACATGGCAAGAATGAACTCTAACCATGATGATGAGTTAGCACTGACTATTACCATAGCAAGAATGAACTCTGACCCTAGTAATGAAGTATCATTGGCTATTAACATCACAAGGATGAATTTTGACCGTGAGAATGGAGTATCAAATGATATATTTATCACAAGAATGAACTCTGACAGAAAGAATGAGGTATAATTGGCTATAGCCTTTGCAAAGACGAACTCTGACCGAGATAATGTAGTAGCAACAGCTATTAATAAAGCAAGTATGAATTCTTGTAGTTTTCGTAGTAGCCAACGTTCTAGTTATCTCGTGAAAGTTGTAATCATTTTTCAGTACAAGTTTCTCCTCTGATTCCGATACATAAACATCGTCGGTGTGAGTTTATGAAGGAATACTATTTCTGCACGCACTTTGTTTGAGAGGGTGAGGCCACGTCGTTACCTATTTTTGATTTATTTACATATTTTTTATTATTTTCCCATTATTTCTCCTGTATTTTTTGGCACCTAATTATTATTATTTTGCTTCACGCAGGAGGTGAGTTTTATTTATATCATACCGAATTAAACTGGGGCTACAATTATTAGTCGTTCACATGGTAATAGTTGACTTGTACTGAATTAAGTAACTGATCACGTAGTATGGACTATGGTGTTCAGTGCACCTTGCTACAAGCCTAGGAGTTCCAGGTTCAACCCCCTGCTGGTACCTTAGGTGTTTTTACTGAAAGTAAAATTACTCCAATGGTCACCAGGGTTTGGTTAGTAAGGTTTAAGCTAGGTTTGAGTGTTTCCATTGGTTCCACACCTTCATACTCACTATCACTCTCATCTCATTGGGACATGGAAAGAGTATCCATGGAAAGAATGTACGATTAGTAGATTTGGTAGTCCCCTGGGCAACGGTACATTAGTACTGGCTATACTTTCCATAAACTGTGCTACGAATGATGTAGTCTAGACGCGATATATTATTATTGAATCAAGTAAGGAAACATCCGCAGTGTCTATGGGGGCATGAGAATGTTGGTTGTCACAAGAGTAATGGGAAATGCGGTGTGCCATAGAAACACTTTCCTCTAACTTACCAAAAGTGAATTGGTAATTATTTTCTTGCTCAACAACACCACCGGTAGGGATATTTTTGAATTTATCTACAACTATGGAAAAAAGGGGGGTGAGGGGCTCACTTCACTAGCAGAGGGCGACATCGCTTTTCCCCCTCCTCTCCTTTAATCACCCCCTCCCTACCCCCCTTCTCCATTCATTTTAACGTTAGGGGAAGTTAATCTCATTTGAATTCAGTGAGACCGGAGAAAAGCTGGGAATGTACGAGGCTTGATAAGTTTTGAGTAATCTTCCTTTCTAGTCCCCCCCACAACCCCTACCTCCAACTCCTCTCTCCACCCTTCTTTCCCTTTCTTTCTTTCTTT
>CABFWO010007361.1:12208-25694 GCA_902155825.1 Timema genevievae | reverse complement strand
GCTCGCTCCAGTCTGGCCACCTCTCATTACAACCAATGTGTTCTATTTTATATTTTAGTCGCTCGCTCAGTCTGGCCGCCTCCTAATACTTATAACTTATATAATATTTGTTGTTGAGAGTGACATAATAAACTCTGAACCAGGTCATTACAGTATTAAATGGGTTATTAAATGTATACAGGTCTATAAATTACGCCTTATTACAGATATAAGTATGAACCAGTATCCTAGACACCGAAACAATATTGTATTATTGTACTCACATGAGTCGAAGGTTGTGGCGATGGCAGACGACGCCAGTAGGACGGTGACTAGGATAATCCTCAACATGTTGACTGTTCTGCTTGTTCTTCTCAAGAGATGGAATGTCCTTACAGGGTCGGTTATATACCCCCCGAAAAAATCGTCAGGTGTGGTGATAACAGTGAGTTGGTCAACACTTGGAGTGAACACCTGGGTTGACACCGAATAACAACACTGAATTTTGTTACAGCAAAGACTGAAGTGGCTTTTGTTAAAAAATATTATGCTCGAATCATACGAGAAATTTCTCAACCCGAGTTACCTACTAACAAAAAAAAAAAACAATTTCTTACGAAGCAGATTAATCTAACCTCGCTATAGACAAGACTGCCGATTACGGGAAGATTGAGGATCGAATCTCGGTCGGGTGTACTGAGAGTGGTTTTTTCTAGAATGGATTTCCTATAAATATATATCCTTCCTAATCCCTAACCAAGGCCGTATCCAGCCAATAATTTCAGGGGAGGTTTGGTGGGCACATCCTCCAATTGCCGGAAGCTAGAAAAAAATTCTAAATGATAAAGAGTTCTAGAAGCTATCTGAAGTGTTTTATGGCAACATAACCCCTTATCTGCCGAAGGCTAGGAAAATTTCCAAATATTAAACACCTCTAGAAGCTCTCTGAAGTGCTTTTTATGGTAGCAAAGCCTTCTAAATTGTACTTGTATTTTAATTTTGATATGGTTTGAACCATAAATAAAGCCATATATATTTTGTTCATAAAATTTCAGGGGGGGTTTAACCCCCAAAACCTCCCCCTGGCTACGGCCTTGTCCCTAACTAACATAATTAATAAATAAACTTATAAATTGGACAGGTAGTAAGACATGATGCTAAAAAGATAATCTAATGTTATGAGAGCATGCCCGGTACTGGTAGTATTCCATCACCATTAAAATTAGAATTAAGGTGTGGTAAAAGGGAAAACGAGTAATTTTACAGTTTTTATAGCATTAAATTTTTTTTGACCAAAATAAATCAAATATTTCTCCAGTAGCAACATAGAGTTTAGTTTTATGCACATTATAATATCACTAGATCTTGAATATCTGTCAAGGATGTCCTGGAATTTTGTCAAAACTTTTTAAATAAAGAGTTTTGACAAAATTCCAGGACACCCTTGATAGATATTCAAGATCTGTTGGTATTAGCAAGTGCAGAAAACTAAACTATATGTTGCTACTGGAGAAATATTTGATTTATTTTGGTAAAAAAAAAGTAATGCTATAAAAGCAGTAAAAAATACTTGCACTCCCTTCGGCCGCACCTTAATGCAGAAAGACTAACTTGTTTACTAATATGTATTTATTTTAAGCCTTACCCTCAACCAAGCTAAGGTATTTAGTGCTAACCATCTTCTTTAGGAGCTTAGCAGGTAAGCAGTAGCTACTACGAAACTAAGCAGCTCAATATATCCAATGTATATTTCAAGCTGTATTTATTTTTATCAGACATAAGTGGAAGTAGCTTAACCCTTGTTTAAATTACGGGCATACTTGATCTTGTTAAATTGTCGTCTAGCAAATTCACTAGCAATATGAAACAAATGTCCTAAAGTATCCAGCCCACGAGACCTAATCCGGCCTACCAACTTGACTACAATACTTCTAGCTCCCTATCCGGCCTGAAGTCATATACGCACACAAATGTACATGGTAATTGAATCACATAAAACCCTTAAAACTATTTCAAACTATCTTGTGTTTTTTTTCCTCTTTAAATAATTGATTGAAGAATTTTTTATTTACATAATTTAATAACTATTGCCTAGAGTATTTTGTCAACCCACGCAAACATCTGGGAAAAGAGGCAGAATAGCATTCTCTAATGCCCTCGGAAGGGGTACCAACATGTACCAAACAATTGGTCACACCACGTTATTGACCAGCCTTTAAGATGGTTTGTCGCCTTTCGCAAAGGTTCTTTAAAAAAAACATATTAATATTAGTAAGGGGAAAAATTTAGTTGCAAACCTATACATACATAGATACCTAATCACGCCGTTCCCTTACGGGGTAGGCAAGAACTTGTGCATGTATCTCAAAAAACAACTCATTACTTAATCCATCCTCACTAACTTCCTACACACTTTCCTATCCTTGGATACTCCCTTCAATATCCATACACCGAGTCATTATGGCTCTTTTATTATTAAAACTCTTAATGTTTCTCTTTTTCACACATTCGTCTGAAAATAAATTAAACATACGTGAACTTTATTTAGGTTTTACTAATAGAGTATTAAAGTTTTAGTAAAAAATGCTATTATTTCAGATAGCAACGGATATTTTAAAGACCGTCATCAACAATATTAATTTGAGAACAACATTGTATTAGTCAAGAGAATATGAAGTTGTTTACCAGCAAAGTAAAATATGTTAAAACTAATTCAATATGAGCTAGCTTTTTAAACTGAAAGAAACAGGCAATGTTTGTTTGTTTTTTTGGTTTTGTCAGAAAGTTACTAGCGAGAGACGCTTCTATATGCCTTTCCACAGAACAAGGAAGGAAATGGTGTGTAAAAAAGGAATTTATTAGAAATAGAATGGCAAAGGACATAGAGTAAGTAGACTGTGAAGAAAAATATAATGGTGTGCATTAGCTAATTTTATGGTCGAGCCCCTTTAGACATTATTCGGTTTGATTCCCAGATAACTGGTCAAAGAAGTGAGTTATCTGTTAGATTATGTAACACAGTGCAATGCTATCTTGAGAACCTGCTTGAACAGGAAAATAAGTAAACACAGCACCACGTGGAAGATTTGAGTGTTTTTCTGGTTCGTTATCAGAACACCTGTGTCCACTTGAAAGTGTCGAGACACGGATGAGTCAATCTCGATCGTTGGGGGTTCTTGAACGCCTCGTCTCATTAACCGTTCGGGCTATAAGTGCAGGGCCGCCTCGAGCATAATTTTGAGCAAGGGTGAACCTTTTGTGCACCCCCTCCTTTTTTAACGTCCTATATACTTGAAAGGAACTCAATACAAGATGGAGGAATTGCTTATGTTCATGCCCACTGGGTCTAACAAGGACACAAGTCGTAATAAACGTCAAAGAAAATTAGTACAATATCAAATATATCTGAGCAATGTGTGAATTTCTTAAAAGATTATTATTTGTACTTTTTTTTTTGTGACATCGGTGGCGTAGCGCCCCGGGCAGTCACCCACCTCGCTTGCCCCTTGGGGCGGCCCTGTATAAGTATGTTTATTAATTAGCAGGGCCTGGAAGTTGATGTCCTTAAAAATAGTTGTTTATTAATGCTCTAAAAAAAAAGGCCCTTATATTCAAAAAAGATCAATTTTAAACAATATATTTTATATCCTCAAAAATACAAACGATACTCTCAAAAAAAATCAAACCATACATTTAAAATCTAATTGTTCTTCTTGTCCGTTTATAGCAATGGCTGAGGGAGGAAACCTGATAAAGAATAAATAAATAATAATAAGAAATTGTAGGACCAATAATCCTACTAAAGATAATAAAACAAGCAGAACATTTGTGTGTATGGGAAAAAAGGAGAGAAAGAATTACATCTTAGATTTACATTACTCTGCATTGCAATGCACAAAGAAGGTCATATTCAGATTCTCAGGTGTGAATGATGGGTGAGTATCTCGGTCAAGAGGTTATTGTACCTGGAGATCCACGGTTGTTATTGGAACATACGGTACTTGAAGTAAACCCTTCCTTCACCTCTGACAAGACGTGTATTAATCACAACTTGTGAATGTGAGGAATGCCAGGCCTACCACCGTGGTTCGGATCCCACGTTAAACTGTAGGTCCTCCATTTCATCTCACAATCACCCTACCATTGCACATTGGCGTAAGTGCGTGTAACCCGAATGGGTAGTTAGACGCGGTGCTAATAATAATAATAACACTTGAAGTATGGAATATTACCTGGCGATACGTCCTCTTCAATATCTTCTAAACTCCAAAGAGTCACTTTACTGCCAGAAAACATTAGGCTATGCTCATTGTTTTATTTCTGACTATAATAATAATTAAAGTACACAAGAAAACGAATGCTCCAAGAAAATGAAAATAATGAATTTGTGCATTAAAAAAACTAACCGTTGTAAGTTATGATTTGTATGTAATAATTCTAAAAATGGACAGTAAAAGTAAAAACAAGAAAAAATTTCCCAAAAATGCAACAAAAAATGTGTAAAATCTTTCGAATATGCAAAAATATGCACAGTAAAATATGTTTTCAATAGATATCAAGTTGTCATAGGATGCGTTTATACACAAATTACCACATTGCAATAGACTTTAAGAAAAAATCAATGTCCTCAACTTTCGGGCGTTGTTAATTGGTTAGGCTAAAGGGATAGAAATGATAAAAGGTGGATCTTAGAGATAATTTACTCGGATTGGTGCAGAGGGAAAGTGGAAAACAATTGAGGAGGTTGGGGCAAAGAAAACACGATAACCCTCACTTTAAGTAAAAAATTGTGTTAGCAGGGATTTATGGTTTGTTTTTAAAGTCAGTCAAGACCTCGAGGATAGTTAATAGACAAATATTTTATTTGTTTTTTTTAGCTGTATTTCAGGATATTATATAAGATAGTGGATATATCTCATTTATATATATAAGGTTTATCATATTTTTGCCCCAACCCCCTGAGTTTATGAAAAACCAACTGCTAGTTATAGATTAAAATTTCCAGTAAATTTTCAAAGATAATTTCCGTAATGGTGGCTTCTGGGCTATTGAGTAGTTGAAATAGCTAGTGTTGGAGAAGGCGGCACTTAAAACCAATCTACTACATAATTAAATAGTTTTCAAACGTGTGTCAGATTTTCTAAATGAAATTAAAGTTGGTAGCAAAACCATAAGGCACTATTTTTTTCTATAAAATTATCCTGTATTAATACTCATTCAGGCTATACACAATACAATGTGCTACTTGGTTTGTCTTCGAATAGGATCAACTTAAATTTTAAATTGTGGCACGAACCAGTTGTAAATATTTTTAAAATCATCACTTTGTTTCGTTATTAGGGCAACACAAATACTAATTACTAAGCCTCATCTGTTAGACCTGATCCTTTTTAGTTTTATTATGTTGCCTGCCATATAAACATATAGAGCATGCCCCAACGTTTTGTAATGGTTCTATAAATTTGGCGAAATCTCTTAAGCTTAGGGGAGCAGTTTAATGACATAAATTTATTTTAATCGTGTTGTTGGAAGTTAAGAAGCTTGTTTTGTAATTTAAGGTACTTTTTTTTTTCTTCAACCTTACCTACTCCTTACCATAAAAGCCACTTAAAAGATCAATGTATAATTATTATTATTATTATTATTATTAGCACCGCGTCTTACTACCCGTTCGGGTTATACGCACTTACGCTAATGTGTAATGGTAGGATGATTGTGAGATGAAATGGAGGACCTACAGTTTAACGTGGAATCCGAACCACGGTAGAGGCCTGGCATTCCTCACATTCACAAGTTGTGATTAATACACGTCTTGTCAGAGATGAAGGAAGGGTTTGATAATCAGATAAATCTGTGCCTGGACCGAGGAATGAACTCCGGACCCCCAGCACAGAAGTCTGACACCTTACCCCTAGACCACCAGGTCACCTCAATGTATAATTCACTTAAGGTGTTAAGGTGTGTTTCCACTGCCATGTTCGAATACTGCAGTGTAGCTATCAGCTATCACAAACAATCATTCCTGCCTGGATTGTGTTCTTACATATATCAAATTAGTCTAATTTTCAAGTTTTTGCAAATATTCAAAATTTTGAATCCAAGTCTGAATCTTAATTAGACCTGGATTCCATTCGAAATTTTGAAACTTAATAAATCTTACATTCTGATTCGATGGGTTTAGCTCAAAATTCGAGTCTATAATTCTTAGTTAATTAAACAAATAATATAATCAGACCAAAAACCACTTGCTTGGTAGAGTGTAGAGATAAATCATCCTGAGTTGCAGGTCGTAAAGGAATTAGATGGGGCACAATTATTGTTTGTTACAGTGAATATATTGTACTATGAATCAAAAAGTGGTGTGATCTTTATTCTATTTTTCACTTTTTGAGATAAATACTATTTATTACCTTTTTTTAATAAACTCAAAATGTATCTAAAATGTTTATCAACAGTTTTGGAAATATTTTATTATTGAATTGAAGTCAGAAACTAAGCATAGTAAAATATTCAAAATGGAATCGATTTGAAACAATATCACAGCAAACCTAAAATAAATTATTCGATTCAGATCTGAACCTATGTTTAAAATAAGATATCGTATCCAATTTTTTTTAAAAGCATGGTGTTCGACTAGGATTCAATTTGCGTAATTTAGCCAACATTCAGATTCGATTTGAATTTGAAAATCACTTACTTGGACCACGCCCAAGAAAACAGCTACTATTGTTTATTTTATTTTGTTATTATACATGCTTGTATGGTACAAGTGTACTTTTCAATGCGGGCCTGTCAAAGGTTCCACGATTGTTGGCCAGCACTGTAATACAGGAAATTGAAATTTAAATTATGATATGGTTTAATTTTTATTTAATATATATTTTATATTTAAATAATATTTAAATGCAGGACATGAAGAGATTCTTTTGGGTACTTTGGGATTTCATGTTATCTTTTATGTAATTTGTATTTAAATCCTAAATAAAATTGAATTATTAACATTACTATCATAATAATAATAATAATAATAATAATAACAACAACAATCATAGGCTGATGACATTTAGGAAAACAACTTACTTCGGGAATAAAAATTATGTCTATATTGCAATTTGTATTTACTTTATTTTGGGTTTAATTCCAAGTACAGCATTTTACCTCTTAAACACTGCTATAGTTTTACAATACAGAGGGACAACATAGCTTTTGTGTAACTTACAAGCTTATACAAAAATTATATGAGTTTAAGATATCATGTTAGATTTGATTTCTTTATTAAATTAGATGAGAAATTAAACATTGAAAAATCCATCAAAAATAAAATAAGACTCACAAAACATTAATTTTGTGTTAAGATTATTGCTATATAAGTTTACATATTCAATAATATAACATAAGGAAATAGGCTTTGCAGTGTGAAAACATGATAAAATAAAACAATGAAAATATAAACATATACTTTAACAAAATAACTAAGACATTATAACAAATACTTTTTTTTTAAATATGTTTTAAATACAATGCTCAAATGGACCTTTATATAATATACATATTTGAGAATATTATATCACTATAAAAATAATGTTGGTTTTGTAGTTTAAATTTATCTAAAAAATAATATATCCATAATATTTATTACAAAATTATTTTAAAGGATTAGATCTACATGTAATGAAAAAAAGTTACTATTATTTTTATTTATTTTTTACTTGTAATATATTAATCATATGTTTGAATTGTTGTATCGATTCTTATCCTAGTCAGACTAAAATTGTATGTAAAGTATTTGGTGTTTTGTAATACATTTTTCACAATGACATCCAATAATATTCACAAATCTATAAATCCATTCAATGCAATCATAGCTTTTAAGCAATGTATGTATGTATAAGGTAAAACAATTATATTTTAATTTTAAAGATTAATTCTTGTATATAATATGTATAACTGTATTGTGTTGTGGACTTTTTGAGATCAAAATCAAACCTTTGGGGAAACATTGGACGGGTAGTATAACATAAAAAAACTCTTTTAGAAATAATAATTTACCATTTTGTTAACTATTAAAGGTATAACTTTATTTATTAAAAATAGTTTTATTCTTCAAAATTTGAATACTAAACTATTTACTTAAACATTCAATTATGTACTGAAGAGATATATAATAATTTAAATTTACTACACAAAGTAAATTTTGTAATAAATAAAACGATAGAATATTAGGAAAATGGTAGAGCACAAATAAAAGTAAAAACACTAACACATATTTACACACACTTTGATATTTCGATGCTATTATAGCATCCTCAGGAAGTAGTAGTTGGTTTAATTACTACTACTTCCTAAGGATATGTGTTAAGTGTTTTTACTTTTATTTGTGCTCTACCATTTTCCTAATATTCTATAATTTTATTTATTACAAAATGTTTTTGCTCGATGCACTTTTTTTCATACATATTATTTTAACACAAAATAAATATATTTCTAATAAATGTTGAATTAATCAAACTAAGCACGAGTATATTGTTTTGTGCAATATAAAATTAGTACCACGTAGCTAGCTTTAAAATACATAATGTTTCAAGGGAAATCTTCTTTCAGGAATTGTTGTATAAATAGAAGAAAGTACAACAAAGAAAAGGGTGGTAGAAATCAATAACATATCTAATTAGTTCATGTTTTTCTTTCTACTTGATTTTTTTACTTTTTTTATACCTTCCTCCATACCTACATATAATAATTGTCCACTTTATAAAAATTAAATTATATACAAATACAACATTTTAACTTTTAAATTAACACATATGAGTAGTTTCACACTATTTAAACATTTGGTGCTCATCTTTAGCATAATTGAATTAACATACAATAGCTAATTATTTCAAAATAATAATTTGCTATTGGTATATAATTCTAGGATTTAAAAAAATATTTTAGGAGCTACATAGCTACTCATCTATTTATTTAAGGTATATTCATCATTCAAAAGGCACTGCTATATTATATTTGAGTATTATATTAATGAAAAGTCTGATTATTTATGTCCAAAAAAAATATTAATAAATAATAGTATGAAAGGAAATAACATTTAGAACATAAAACTTTAATTTTTGAGTCATACCTACAATATGATTTTCCATCTAAAGCAGTTAGATTCAGCAAAAGCCAAACATTTCAAATTATTGACTTAATATTTGAATTAATTCGCCTTTTTCATTAATTATTTTTCAATAGATATAATTTAATTAGTTTGTTTTTGTTGTGATATTAAACAAATTTTTATTAATAAAACTATGAGAGCACCTATATATAGGCCTACATGTAGAAATTTACAACATAATAATCTTACATCATGTTGATTAGATACGTACCTACCTACATAAATATTTACACACATTATATTTAAGGTATATAATATATATATTTTTTGTGACTTCATGCTTTGGCTAGTGACTAGACATTGATTATAGCAATGCAATATTATCATCAATAGGGCCTACTATATTAATTTGTGAAACTATTGATCAAAGGCTGAAGCTTAATGCAGTATGAGTGTGTGTAAGATGTTTTATAATTATTGTACATTAGGTACACACAAATATATATATCCACTACTTTAGTACAAATTTTAAATAGGTAATTATCTTGCTTTATTAAAATGAAAAATGTTGCTTACAAGGTGTAATAAGGTAGTATTGTCATTCTGTTTACATGCAACTAAATTAAATCATTTTGAAATGTGCAGAAAGCGTAATTGTGACAATGATGTGGTGATAAAACTAATGATGAAAGAAAGTTTTGAAATAAATTGAAAAAATTATGGTAGGGGAAAACAATGATTAATTTAAATTTATGGGACTGTTTATATTAACCTTTTTGTTCAAGATATTTTAATTTTTTTTTATTTACATTTGTGTAAAGCTATATTTTATTTTAATAAGCTTAAATAAAATAACTTTTGTGTTGGAGTAGCAAAATTTAAAAGATGTTTTGATAAGTGTTAATACATTATAGTGTCAGTGCACTGAAATTTAAAGTAAAACAAATTTTTTAACAATGCTTTGAAACAATCCCAATATTATATTTTATCCTTATTATGTTGGTTAGCCTCCAAGGCCATTGCATTTAACTTCAAACAAATAATTTTACAATAGCTATTTTAATATTAAATGGATATCATTTGTTCACCCTTTCAAAATATGTTTATGTACACAACTTTATTCATGTTAAAAATTGTATGAAGACATTTGGAAGCACAGAGCAGTATTTTTTATAAAGTAATTATATTTTGATATATTTAATGAACACTTTATTTAAACATGATTAGTTTTAAAAATGAATTATGTGTATATACATATCCATGCAACTATTTGTTATTTTACTAGTCTTAGATCAAATTAATGTTTTTTTCTCTTAATAATTAAGGTAAATGTATATAAATAAAATGATTATAACAAATAGAACACAAATTTTGACCTGCTCATCCATCTAGATACCGAGATTGTTTGTGTACAGCTGAATATTCTGATGATTATATGGACATTTAATTGATTTACATCAATATCCATCCAATCAAACTTTGTATGTAATATAATCATAGATTTCTGTTACTAGATTTTAAAAATAAATTAATATCAAGTAATTCAATATACAATTCATCTAGATGGTGAGCAGAATTAATAATTTCCAGATCAACAATATTATTTTATGGTTTTAAGAAACAAATAGTAATATATTGTTTATTTCTAGCAAAAAAAAAAGTTTTCCAGCAAGACTAGTTAAATTTATGTACTAAAAAAAATACACCTCATCAACCAAAATCTCAGAATATCATGCCACCATTGAAATATTTCACTTGTTTCAAATTATTAGATTCAAAAACTTCAAACACTAAAGAGTCTACAATAAAACAGGGAGGTCATGTAAAGATAATCCAATTCAACTAGAAAGTATTGTTTACTGAGATAAAAAAAATAGGTAAGATATAACTCTAAGATTTAATTACATTGCTTAGAACATATTCCTTCATACCAGTTATTTACATGTGACATGCTCCAATGTGATAAGTTTTAAATATATTAGAACTAATTATGATTGATTGATTGTCCAATTAAATTGAGAGACAAGTCATCAGTGACTGGTGTATGTGCGATATTTTACTAACACGTTGTAAGAACACACAATTAGTATAAAATATATAACTATTTGTTTTTAATAAGATTAGAGGTCTTTGTAGCCACTAGTTTGAAGGCAAAAATATATTAATATTTTAACAATAATATTAATAAACTGACAATATATTTTCAAAAAGATGATCATAATTCCTGACACTCTATAGTATTATGAAGCTAAACAGGTTTTGAAGGGAAACTTCTGGTAAGAAAGTAACACTCTTGTGATTAATACTGTTTAGGTTTATAAGACTGTAAGTAAATCTTACTAAAAACAAACTTGTGTGGCCTTACAGCTTACGTTCATATACATAATAGCGACAACAGCTGCAATAGTGAGGCAAATTTATTTCCGCCTGGGGATGGTGTGTCATATTCTCTCGACGTAGTTGCCGGGGAAAGTTCCAAAATACCCCGACCTTGCACTGGAACCTACATACCAGCCATCGTCACACTTTTCCATCACATATACAGTGTCACCTTCTACAAGCTCCAGTTCGTCGTCATTCTGTGGACGGTAGTTGTAGAGGGCTCGGTACCTACACAAAGGAAAGGTCGTCACATTTTAAAAATGAAACTATAAGAGAGGTTATTGTAAGGACATCTTATAGTAATAAATCAATTATATCACATCTAGCTATTGTGATTAGTACAATAATTAATTTGGTAAATAATCAACTTGAACAACATCCATACATCGAGTCATTGATGCTCTTTTATTCTTAAAACTACCTATATCTTTCTTTTTTTTCACACATTCGTAAATGTTGTAGACAAGTATGTGAAAAAGAGAAACATTAAGAGTTTTAAGAATATAAAAGCATGTATAGCTCTGTGTATGGATGTTTAAGGGAGTATGCAAGGATAGGGAAGTGTGGAGAAAGTTAGTGAGGATGGATTAAGTACGGAGTTGTTGTTTGAACTATATGCACAGTTTCTTGCCTACCCCGTAAAGGAACGAACGACGTGATTAGGTATATTTGTATCTAGAGACAGATTGTCCGAGACTCTTGTACCAGTGTGTCTTCTCATAATTTGTCTCTTGAAAAAGTTGCCAATACTACTCTTATTTGGTCTAACTAAACAATATGGCTAATGATTTATTGCTAATAGAAAATGTATTATCCCTTTCATTGTAGATTTGCAGCAAACTATTTTCGACTATGATATTTATTCTAGTTCTTGAATTACTAGTCAACCCAACCCACTAAGTTCATACTATATTGTCTAAAACCTTCGAGATATTGCATTTTTTAGTATACCTTCTCAAGAAATACCACTAGACTCTAGAGCAAGCATGTCAAACCTTTCCCTGAATGGAGGTCTCTTAAGTTCTCGAGGAATAGGCCATGAGATTTATAATAACTAAATGCCCAAATTTAGTACCAACACCCATCCATCCATACGTTAAATAAAAAATATTTACTTGCAATTCTGGAAACTACATGGAAGTTAACGAGCATTTATGTCAGTTACAAGAGCTACAGTTGGAACATCGCACTGTATGGAGCAAAAACTTAGAATCTTAGAAAGGTGGAGAAGAAATACTTGGAGATCTTTGAAATGTGATGCTGGAGAAGACTTGATAAGATCAATCAGATGGACAGACAGAGTGACAAATTAAATCCTAAGAAGAGTGGGTGAGAAAAGAACCGTTTTGCATGTGATTCTTCGGTACAAAGAAAACTGGATCGGAGATATCCTTAGGAGGAACTCTCTTCTGCACAACGTCAAAGAGGAAAAGTTTGACGGAAAGAGGAGCTTTGGAAGGAGGATTCAAATATTGGATGACTTGAAGGAAAGAAGAAAATTCCGGGAGCTGAAGGATGAGGCAGAGGACAGGGCGCGTTGGAGGTCTAAGTTCACTGACAAAATGAATGGATCTGTTGTAAGACAGAGCACCTAATAAAAAATATTAATAAGAAGAATAAGAATAAGAGCCTAATGTGTTGTTTATTTATGCAATTTTAAGTATTTCAATTTGAGCTTGCGTGCCAAACATAACGTACTCAGGGACCGCAGGTTGGACAAGCCTGCTCTAGAGTACAGTTTGCGTGGTTTGTCTCGAATAGTTGGGAATAACAAAATAGAAACTATAGGAGAAAAAAGCCTTTCAAGATGTTGAAGAATACACTTAGGAATATTTATTTAGGTCTGTATAAGGTTTTACTTTCAAAGGTATTATGACTATTTATAGGATTATAATAGCTAATAATAAGAGAAATATAAATATATATAATATATTTTTATCATGCAAGGTACTAAATAAAATAAACAGTTTAGTCTCTTAAACAATTATTTCAATCTTATTGGTCTTTTTTTTTTTTTTTTTTTTT
>CABFWO010007361.1:0-12082 GCA_902155825.1 Timema genevievae | reverse complement strand
TTTTTTTTTTTTTTTTAGTTCCATAAGTCAACGGTTAGACATGTATGTTAATAACACTTTAAGATTAATAAGAGGTTACTTGTAGTACTCACGGTACAGGGTCAGAGTGGGTGTCGATGTGCAATGTCTGGTTGACAGCTGGTAGTGTGCTGGTGGGCTGGTGACTCTGGCGGGGCTGTCAAACATAACAATGTTTAACATCCGATGACTGTACTCATCAGTTGTAAGTGTCGACATTGAGTATTGTACCAGGAAAACTGTTGATTGACACATGTTTAGAATCGTGAGACCAATGGGAGAGTGTTCCTCGAGACCCTTTTAATTTCTAAATGATCTAGTGAGGAAGGACTCGTCACGTGGGTATCAAGAATCGCACGTTAACACTCGGGTGTCAAATCTCGTCTCAACTATCAACTAGAGTTATGTATCTATTACCATATTCCGGCACATTTATTTCAAAGCTAGCTCTACAGATTTTTGCTAATTTCAGTCAATCATGGTTCTATATAAATATAACATACTTGCTGCATTAATATTAATTATTAATATAGATAAATTGACACAGTGATGGCCACTCTAACAATCTCGCTTACGCATGGAGTCTATAAATTTAAATAGTACAAAGAGTTTGTTTCAAAAATAATCAACCATTTAAAGATATTATTTTGTATTAATTTAATTACATAAACCTACACAACAGGTCACATCCATTGAACGATCTAAGACTATCACTATTTTTAATTCACCGTTAAAGTTATGTAGAGGGTGGCCACAAAAGTGATTGCAGTAGTAAATGTGACCATTTTTTTTGCGGCTATCACTTCATATAATAAATTTAATGATCATACTAAACTAAATGTATAGCAAAACTTTATTAATTGAAATTTTAAAAGCATGATAAATGTAGACATTCTTTGTTAGTGTCACTCATAACTACACCCTCTTTAATGTTTTCACTGAAAATTAAAAAAAACTTAATATCCTCTCAATATAGTGTGTGTGTGTGTGTGTGTGTGTGTGTGTGTGTGTGTGTGTGTGTGTGTGTGTGTGTGTGTGTGTGTCCAGGCTTTAAGGTACTAACAAACTGTTTAGTTTGATCACAACTCACCAGCGTGGCGTAATGTCCCGCAGACGATGTCTTGTAATAGGACGAAGTGTGAGGGTGGTTCTGNGTGTGTGTGTGTGTGTGTGTGTGTGTGTGTGTGTGTGTGTGTGTGTGTGTGTGTGTGTGTCCAGGCTTTAAGGTACTAACAAACTGTTTAGTTTGATCACAACTCACCAGCGTGGCGTAATGTCCCGCAGACGATGTCTTGTAATAGGACGAAGTGTGAGGGTGGTTCTGTGGTTTGGAAGAACTACTGCCGTTGACAAGAACAGAGTGGGAAGCCGGGGAAGTCACCGGCTTGTTTACCGGCGTACTCGGGGTCACTGGAACAATACCGTTGTACATTATTAACATACGACATTTAGTTGTTCTTACATTTTCTAAAATAGAATCGTCAGAAGTTCGTGTCACAAATTATGTAAGGGAATCAGAATCTAGATTTGGGTTTCTGTCACAGTAAGCTGTACTGGAGGTGGTTTAGTATTTTGTGGTTTCACGTTGTTTTTATTTAGGGAAATTTGGGAGCTAAAAAGATCTTAAGCAATTGAGACTCTCCAAAACTTCGATTTCAGTTGACTTTGAATCACATTTACTTTGTGTGCAAGTGCTTCAATTAAAATCTTACACTCTGATTCAAATATTATCCAACGACAGTCTTATAAGGGATGTGAGTAAACAATCAAAACTCACTTCATGGATCTAAAGATGTAATTTTGGACCAAATTTCTATAAAACAGAATAACTTTATAGTAATGAAAATTGGTAAAAATAAAGATAAAGGAAAAATAAACTAATAAGTGTAAATTTAATTAAGAAAGCCCACCTAGGGAAGGAGTAAAAATGTGGGAAGAATCCATTGTACAAAGGAGACATCTTTCTACTATAGTAGAAAAAGTCGAACACACATTTAAACAAAAATAGAGTAATATTTTAGCATTAATGCCTTTATCAAACAAAAATAAAGAAGAAGAGAGAATTCACTTCACACAAACACTAAATTACTTCATTTTGGATTAAAAAATAAACAGGCAACAGTGCCAAAATATTTCTCTATTTGTGTTTAAATGTGTGTGTGACTACTTCTACTATGGAAGAAAGATGTCTCCGTTGTACGATGGATTATTCCCAGTAATGTTGTATTTACTTGGTCTTTCTCCGGGTTCTTGTAGGACCTCCACGTAAGAGACGGGGAATATTCCCTTCTTGGCGCCGATACGTCCCTCGAACCAGTTGTCATCAACTCTCCTGGTCAGTACCACCATCTCCCCTACAAGCGAGGACAGTTGTCACATGAAGGGATGTAATAATCATGTCGACAGTAGATTTAGACCCGCTGCGGCGACCTCGTGGTCTAACGCGCTACTCTCATGTTGGACTAGTCAGCCAAAGACGGGGAGATCGGGCTTTGATCCCAGTCGGGCGCACTGAGGGGGGTTTTTCCTTAATGGTTTTACATTCTCCTTCCATGCAAATACTGGTGCACTTCCTTTCAATTAAACCTTCCTAAGCCCTAAACCATTATTGTAATTAGTACATAGGTGTATAACCTGAATGGGTGCAGTGCTAAAAAAAAAAATTTTTTTAAAGTATATTTAGAACTGTAATAGTATCCAGGGGTGGGCCGGTTGGATTCGGGTTGTCGCAACTATTTAAACTAAAATAAATATATTCATTCACTCCTTGATTAATTTTTCATTAAATTTTAATAAGAAGTTCCAGTGAATAAGTCTGAAGTGCCTAGAATACATAATCTGTAAACTTATCTAAGGGCATTAAATTTAAAACCATCCCATTTGATGTTTTTTAGTATTGTTTACAAACAAACGTTTTTACTTTACATCCATGACTGTTTCCAGCCTGTGGTCAGTTTTTTATTGAAGCCATATATTTTCCACTACCGGCTTGCTAGGACTGTCGTAGCTTCATATGCCTTTTAATCTAAATTAAGACTAGGAAAGACACAACTTCCAGTCCCCCAGCTGTTAATTTATCACTGTGAAAGGGTAAACCCACATTTTCACCAATGATACATTTTTCAGCCATGCCAGGAATCGAACCTGAGACCTTTAGCTCAGTAGACAGACATGCTACCCACTGAGCTAGAGGGGTCGCACAGTGGGGCGGAATCCCAAAAACATGGCCAAAATATGAAGGCCTCCTTCGATTCATATTAAAATTGGTGTACTGAGGTTTTTGAGGTCGCTGTTCACTAATCTGAAGTCAAAATAAAATGGTGGATCCAATATGGCGGACATGAAAGTAAAAACACTATCAAATTTAATCGAAACTTGATGTATGGGGGTTTTTGAGATAGCTGATTATGAATCTGAAGCCCATATTACAAAAAAACAAAATGACGGAATAAATATGGTGAACATGAAAATAAAAATTATCAAACTTAATTTTAGTCAAAACTTGATTTCATGGGGGTTTTTAAGTCGCTGATTACAAATGAATCATGATTATCTTCAAAATCAGATCTTAATTTTCTCTGCGGCAATTTGCTCAAACATTAAATATAAGGGTCTGATATTACGAGGAACCTAAGAAGACATCTTGAATCGTGTTAACACTTGAATCCTTCCGCGAATAATTCTCACGAGCCTTTTTTATTATTGTCGCTTCTTTAGCGGTTCGGACATTATTTTATCCGATAGGTAATATTGACTCAGAAATTATAAGTTTTCCATGAATTAAAATTTTATGGAATAAAGTGGGCATATAATACCACAGATAAAATTCGATGAACTTTCTAGCCATATTAAAGGCCCCATCTGACAGTGCCTGCAGTATAACATGGAACTTATATATCAAATTTTTGTCAACTCCAGTTATCTGAGCAGATGTAATCGAGTTTTCGAAAAAAAAGTCACGCTGTGTTTCTAACATTCAAGCTTCCGAATCCAGCTTTTGGTTGATCGATCATGAGGTCTAATTGTGTACAGAAACCCTTCTGTATACTTTTTTTTTAGTTTATCTACAGCCTCTTTTTCTTCTGTAGTGCGCGATTTCCATTTTTTTAATTCAATCTTGTATGATAAATGCAAGAATTTTTACTAGTTTCATATACCTCTAGAATAACTAATATGATTCTCATATTATACATAAGAAATCAAAATATTATTCAATTGACAGGCGAACGTGACGCTACTCAACACTTTCCAAACTGCTCAATGCACGCGCACTTGTTTATTAGGCTTTAGAATTAGTATACAAACCAGACTGGGACCTATTGGCAGCTAACTCTTGTTAATTTTGTTAGCTGATAGTATTAACTATATGCCACAATAGACTTTATACCGGGAATCTATGGGAATTATAACTATTTTCATGTTTGTTTAATATTGTTTGCAGAATATTTGATTTTAAAAAAATTAGTTAATTAAGATACCAAATTAATGTAATAGTCGTTAATGCAATATATGGTTAAATTCTACTTACTTTCAAAAGAATTTTCCATTATTTTTTAAAAATTGAAATTGGTCCACTCTGCATAAAGTTATGAGCCCCCAATGCGATTAACACTTCTCAGCACTATTCCGACACTATCTGTGTGTCTCGAACGAAGGTCACTTTTTAACTGAGCTCAAGACACAGGTAGAAGTAGCTGGGCCTTACCCTACCTGCCAAATGATGACTGAACTATCATCGTACCCAACCGAATGCTCCAAAACCTCAAATTTGAAACTTCATTTTTGGACCTTTGGCCACATTTTTGGGATTCCGCCCCACTGTGCGTTGGCTTGTTTATAGACAAATGCAAAATAATCTATTAATGAATTTTTATGAACTACACTCATTTTGTTTAAATATTCATTTCTTCCACAATCTTAATTGTGAAAAATATCGTAATGTGTATTTGTATTTATTTTTTAGGAGGAAAGTGGAAACTGGAAAGGCCTTAAAGTTTTGTGAACAGTTTGGTATAGTTAAAACAAAAAGAAGAAAATTACTATTTATTTCAACATACTAAAATTACCAGATATAAATTAATATACTAATAATAGTGTGAAAAAATACTGCAAAATAATCTATAAATAAATTATAGGGAAGCAAATATATGAAGGTAGAGTGTGTAGATCAAAAGGAAGGGGTAGGCCATGTAAAAGATGGCTAAATGTTGTAGACGAATGTGTGAAAAAAGAAACATTAATAGTTTTAATAATAAAAGAGCATGTATGACTCGGTGTATGGATGTTGTTGAAGAGAAGGGAGGATTCAAGGACAGGGAAGTGTGGAGAAAGTTAGTGAGGATGGATTAAGGAGTTATTGTTTTTTGAGCTACATGCACAGTTTCTTGCCTACCTCTTAAGGAAACAGGGTGATTAGGTATGTTCTGTATGTATGTATGTTGTCAAGGCCTTGATGAGAATAAATAAACCTTTCTATTTATGTATTCATACACTATTAACAACTTCATGTTCTCAAAATTATTCTATCCCACAATGTTAAACATAGTCTTTTAGTTTTCAAGAAATACTCCTTTTTAGCATTAGAAAAAAGCATCAACAAATACTAGAAAGAGAATTAAGGTAAACATGGGACGCTGTATTATTTAATAGTTTACCTGAAATCATCACATTTACCTTTGATGAGTGAAAGCTCCAGATGTGTCTGAGCTATGAAGTTGAATTTGGCTCGAGCTTGTCCCTCGCTCGGTCGTTTAGGCATGGTTCGGATACCATCATACGGGATTATCTGAGAACAATAAATATTATCATTAGGTGTTCTTTCTTATGACAAGTACCTCCCTTTTGTCAGTGAACTTAGACTGCCAATGCACCCTGTCCTCTGCCTGCTCCTTCAAACTCCCAGAATTTTCTTCTTCCTTTAAAGTCATCCAATATTTGAATCCTCCTCCTTCCTAAGCTCCTCTTTCCCTCACCCTTTCCTTTTATGACGTCATGCAGAAGAGAGTTCCTCCTAAGGATGTGTCTGATCCACTTTGCTTTGTACCAAAGAATCACATCCAAAATGGTTCTCTTCCCATCCACTCTTCTTAGGACTTGTTTATTTGTCACCCTGTCTATCTGTCCACCTGATCTTCTCAAGTCTTCTCCACATTTAAAAGCTCTCCAAGTATTTATTTTCCGTCTTAATATATAATATTATATGTAAATATATAAAGGAACATGAAAAACAAGTACAGAGGAATATTCCTAGAAGTTCATACTTCCACCCCTAAAAAAAAAGGTATTGATAATGCCTCGTTTATACGAGGATGCTTGATTATGAACCGGAAATCCAGGACGTCATGTTTGACAAGATATGTTGGTGGTTTATTGCTCATTGTGTATTCTTCTGTAAGATTTGCTTTACTTCCAACTTTCGCCTCAATCACACTTCCAAGAAGGTACATATTGATATACCCACAAATAAAACATCATAGTCGTTCATCTCATCTGTACAGTCTTAACATTTGTTTAAAGAGACTCAAAACCATTTTTCAAAGCGAATCTATTTTGATTGGTAAACTATATAACTAGTAGTTATATTTTTGAACTAATTTATTTGAACATATTTTATAGGTTGTCAACACTTTGACTAAACAAACTGAAAATTGACTCCATGCAAACCTTACCTCAATATAATTGAAAGGGAAGAGTCCAATCATGGCATTGTGTTCACCCTCGTACCAATTCTTGTCAATTTGTCGCCTCACAAATATGATGTCCCCTCTTCGGAAACTGAGTTCTCTGGAATTGGGAAAACCCAATTATATTTTTTACCTTCACATATTACATGTTTTAAGAATAGTGAACATTAATTAACACTGTATTCTGTATCACATATTCAATGTATATTTTCTTTTCACTGTATAGCTTTAAGGTTTGTCTCACTGTAAAATGAGGCTTTATAAAGTCTTAACTATTACATTAAATATATATTTTATTTAACCTTGTCTTGATTAAAGAATGTAATTAATTTGCAAAATGAACAAAAGTGAGGTAGTGAGATCTCAACAATGAGTGTGGACCGAGTGACGAAGGAAATATATGAAGGTAGAGTGTGGTGATCGAAAGGAAGGAGTAGGCCATGTAAGACGTGGTTAAATGTTGTAGACGAATGTGTGAAAAAGATAAACATTAATAGTTTTAATAATAAAAGAGCATGTATGACTCTGTGTATGGATGTTGTTGAAGGGAGAATGCAAGGATAGGGAAGTGTGGAGAAAGTTAGCGAGGATGGATTAAGTACGGAGTTGTTGTTTTTTGAGCTATATGCACAGTTACTTGCCTACCCCGTAAGGGTATGCCGTGATTAGGTATGCATGTAATTTGTGTGTAATTTATTTATAATTTCAGAGAGATGTAGTAATATGTATACAAATAAAGTTGTTTATTAAGATCTTAAGAACAGAAGGGGGTGGATGGGGTCATATAGGGCACCAATGAAAGACAATTAGCTCCAAATTTATAATGGGTTCCTATATTACTTTTTGAAGTATTTCTTAAACAAATCATCTAGTCAAAGAGCTGCAAAGAGAACTAAAATATGCATGTATGTAAAGTTAAAAAAAAAATTACTGATTATAGTTTAGAGCGAGAAAGAGGTATATAAAATAACAAGGATACAAGGGGATAAAATCAACCAAAATGTAACATTTATACTGACCTGGATGTCTGCCCTACAAAGTTATACAGTGCTCGGGCCACCAGTTTGGGCTCCGGGGTTCGATCCCTCGCTTTACTCTTGCTAATATCATCCAAGAAGTCGTCGTAGCGATTCAGAGATATAGGAGACTTTTGGGAAGGCCTGTAAAGAAACAAATGTTGTTTTATATTAAATAAATATATAAGTAGTGTAAAAAACACTAGTGTTTCAATAATTTAAGTAAAGTTAACCTATCATGCGATAGTTTAATAGCAAGCATTCCATTGTTTTAACTTTTCATTTCATTTTCATGTCTCTAAGGTATTTAACATGCACTTTATGAACCGAATGATTATATCAGCACACGAGAATTTCTATGAGCGTGTGCCAAAGGACCTACCAATTTTTCCTGGAAAGCTATTTTCACATATCACCTTCGAGGGTTCTTATACATGTCACAATCAACATGGGACCGACGGCTTTACTTCCCCTCCGAAGGAAGTTGTGCTACGGATTTTTATCGCTCAAGAAAAATCTGTCGACCTCGGCTGAGTTTGAACCCACAAACAGCAGGTCCTGAGGCGAGCACTTTACCTTAATAACTAAATAAATGTACGGAAAGTCTTATCCATATCGAACAAACTAGCACTTGGGATAGTAATGAAGCTTCCGCGCTGACTGAGAGCTTAGAAACACTTCTCTTGAATGTCATCCTGGAAGTATTCAATTCAGGTAGTTCAATGTGCAATTGGAGATTGGCCAAATATTTCAAGCATCAATTTATCAGCCAAAATACAAATAGAGTGGAATCTAATATTCTAAGTGTTTCAGGTGCTAATAAGCGCTTGTAAAAACAAGCAAAATATAATTTGTAATATAATCAAGCTGTCTTTTAAAATTTGGGCCAACATTCTGTTGTCCATTAATTTGAAAAAATCCCTGGTTGATAGAGAGATACTATTAGAGTTAGGTTTGCACTAATTTATTTGACAACCAACTAAGTAGGACGTCTGGATTTGATTCTCCATCAAGCGAGCTGCACTTGTATGCAATATTTTTCTACGTCCTAGCTCCAGTTAGAGGCTGATAATATTCCTCCATTTTTGTATTTTTATTTTTTAATTATATGGTTTGAAATTTAAGTCATCAATAGTACAATTTTATATAAACATTACGGGCTACAAATATATTGTATTAAGGAACATAAGAAATACTGTAATGAAATATTTTGGTATTAAGGACGGACATATAACATTTTTAGTGTTGATAATATGGATCAAACTTTAGTATCTAAGGTCAGAGTAGGGTTAACTAACCTCTTAACTAAATGTGACCCGATTCGTTGGCCGCATGGTCTAAGGCGTCACTCTCGCAGTAGACTAGACTGTCAATGACGGGGAGATCAAGGTTCAAATCTTGGTCGGGTGTACTGAGGGTGGTTTTTTTCCAAAATAGTTTTACTCTCTCTCTCCACACAAATGCGGGTACACTTCCTTTGAATATAACCTTTATCATCCCTAAAATTGTAATAATTGGTATATAAGCGAGTAATCCGAACGGGTATTATTAAAGAAAATCTCACGTGAAGTTGTCGGTGTGTCTTCGACTGTTCATGTCTTGAAGTTCCTGTAAATATTTCCTCCTGCGCTCCTCCTGATATATCCTCCTCATAGCCTCGGCCTGCCTCCTAGCCAGCTCTTCTTCTGAGAACACCTCCTTGGCCTCTGACCTCACCGGGCTGCGATAGTGGATCGTCACTTCCGATTCGACATAGCGGTGAGGAGACTCTGTACAGACAGATCAAATCCAATTCGAACTTTAGAGTTCAGTTTAGTAGTCAAATAATATTAAAAATATATTATTTAAGTTAGAATAGAAAGGAGTAGGGTTTGAATAGATTAGAAACAATAAAAACTATTATTATATTTAAAAGTGTTTCTACTAATTATATCTACACTTCTCATCATTACATTATTTGTTAATCAATATAAAACCAAATATTATTTAAACCTTAAATTATTGCTATTATTTTGTTGGATAAGAAAACTTGTTTCTGTTTTTAAATTTTTTGCTTACAGTACTAAAATATTTACAGACTATGGAAAAGTTCTAAGAAAAGCTTATCAATAATAGTCAACAAGGTTTGATAGATAATCACAAAATTAATTATCAAATTTGATTTTTTAAATTAGTAATAATAATAGTGATATATGTTATCTGAGTAGATCTCGTATTTTAGGTAATTACATATTTTACTCCTGCCAGTTAGAAACGTGAAAAGCAAAATGTCGGCAAATTAGGTTGTATGGCGCTATTTTAAGTTTTGATACAGTAAAACCTTGGATTGCGAGTAACTTGGTCTGAGAGTGTTTTGTAAGACGAGCAAAAATTTTCAATAAATTTTAACTTGATAAACGAGCGATATCTTGCAATACGAGCAGTGTCATTGGATATGTTCTTTGTTAAAGTCGCACAAAAAGAAAAATATTTGAGTGAGCCAACATATAGCAGTGATTCCGTTAGTGCCACCTCCTCCTCCTCCTCCTATCTCTCTCGTCTACCTCACACCAGCCACCATTAAATTTAATAAATAAATTTGATTACAGTACAGTTACATTTAAATAACGAAAATAAAAAAGGTATTAATCATTCTTAGATTAAATAATTTTGGGTTGTGGGACGAATCATCTGAGTTTCCATTATTTCTTATGGGGGAGATTCACTTTGATATACGAGCGCTTTGTATTACGAACACGTTTACGAAACGAATTATGCTCGCAATCCAAGGTTTTACTGTATTAGATATTTTTACATGTCTTACTGAATTAAATCTTTGAAACTATTTATTTTCTTTCTTGGGGAAAATACTTTTGAATGATGTGTCACTAATTTTCAGGCAATCTGTACTTTGATATAGGAAGGTATCCGGCGATGGGATGGCAGTGGGCAAAGTCCAAGTCAGGTATGCCGGCTCGTCAGAGAGGATTACAGTTGCCGTAATGTAACATTGTGTCACACGATGTTTCTCGTGCTGTGAATAACAAACGACGAAAACGGAACCCCAAATTAATCAAGGACATTTAATGTGACGTCTGTATCAATAATATGGCACGTGGAACTGCCTTTTGAAAAGCAAACAAGACCAGGCATGTATATATGTTTAAGTGTAATATTAATACCGTATGTCGAAATTTAGAAAAATGTTTTTATTTTACTTCCTTCAGAAATTTGCAGCCATAAAGTTAAATTTTGTTTTAATTATATATATATAATAATAATAAAGTAGGGAAATAAGGTTTATTCAATATTACATATTTTCACATTATCACAAATTTTACTACATATTTTAAATTATTTTAATACATATTTACATAGATATTTTGTAGGTCGAAGCGGCATTAAAATCCGGGCATTACTGATGAGTGATAAGGAACATCCAAAGAAAATGTTCACACAATATTTAAGGTGCGGCCAAACGAAATGCGAGTAATCATACAGTTTTTATAGCATCACATTTTTTGGCCAAAATAAATAAAAATATTTCTCCAGTAGCAACATGGGGTTTAGTTTTCTGCATGTGCTAATATCAACAGATCTTGAAAATCTGTCAAAGGTGTCTTAGGATTTTTTCAAAACCTTTTCTCTTTATTTAAAAAGTTTAGACCAAATTCTAGGACACCCTTGAAAGATATTCAAGATCTGTTGATATTAGAATGTGCAGAAAACTAAACTCTTATGTTGCTACTGGAGAAATATTTGATTTATCTTGACCAAATAATAGCAATTCTATAAAAACTGTAAAAAATACTTTCTCTCCGTTTGGTCGCACCTTAATCTATATGTTTGTATTACCCAGTTGTTCTTCCATGTATATTCTATTATTCTTATACTCAAACTAACAAGATGTTTGTCATGACGAGGTTCTTAATGCCATGACGGCTTGACATTTATTTTCACTCACTTGGCCATACAATAATATGAATGGGTGAATGACAAAATGCAGTTATTTATTTTTTAAATACAAGTGATGAATGAAATTTGGTGGTCAAACAGTCGCATGTAAAACTTAAAAAAATACTGATCGTAATCTAGTTGTTATGATCTGATATGACTTTATTTATGTTAGGAGCATTGTGCAATAAGCGACTTGACTGTAGCAACCAGTCGCCCGCGACCACTAAGAACGCTTGTGGCCAATGGTACAACGTGCACTTGACTGTAGCGACCAGTCACCCGCGACCACTAAGAACGCTTATGGCCAATGGTACAGCACGCACTTGACTGTAGCGACCAGTCACCCGCGACCACTGAGAATGCTTATGGCCAATGGGACAGCGCGCACTTGACTGTAGCAACCAGTCGCCCGCGACCACTGAGAATGCT
>CABFWO010007360.1:14143-25708 GCA_902155825.1 Timema genevievae | reverse complement strand
TTTTTCGCTCACCACATTTTACTATCCAATCGATCTATCCCCGTACTAAAACTATTAGGTTAAGGATGATAAAGGCCGAATTAAGAGGAAGCACACCAGAATTTTCGTGGAGGGAGTGTGGGAAAATATTTAGGGGAAAAAATTACTGATAGAAATTTGAGAAATGATCTCCCCATTATTATTAACACGGTCTCTTTTGAGAGGGACGCCTTAGAAATTGCACCCATCGAAGTGGGTATTTTTCAATGATCAATTCTAACTTTCAGTTTCATTACTAATATTTAATACATGAATTACAGTTCCGTAAGTTTTCATTTTGAAATAAATTATTACGATTCTTTCTTTTTTTATATACATAGTAAAAGTTCATATACCGTACCCCGCATTCTTTAGGACCATTTATGGCTTTACTTCCAAATTCTATTCCATTTTCGAAAATGGTTCCTAACAAGTGTCACAGATTATAATAATAGCTTGTGTCGCCGGACAAACAAAAGAATATGACGCCATCTTTTCAAGGTCCCTGGCGTATAATACCTTATCTCTTATCGTGTCCTGAACACACGATAAATAAATATCACACCCACCCTCTCTCTCTACCATTACATCGCTCGTTCAACGGACCAATCACGGGGCCGGACGAGCATCATGGGAGTCCGATAGTAGCGCCTTTGGTGGCGACTGCGCGCAACCGGGAACGTAAAGATGGGTTATCTTGCGTTGGTTTTGAAACGACCCCTGGGAGGGTATACAAGCCATGCTCCCACTACAAAAAAATATATAAAAAAAATCCTGGCCCATTGTTGGCAAATAAGAGCCCGCAAAATGATGGTTGTTAACGGCGATAAAATATTACACTAGTTCAAAGCGTCACCGCTTCGTGATAGCGAACGCCACAATAGGACTCGCTCTACGGCAGACAAAGAACTCGGCGGTAAAAGCGACTAAAAACCAAGTAATAGTAGCTACGATTAAGGATAAGAAAGAGCTTTAAGGATCTAATACCACGTGCTGTCCTCACACTACCCCCTTAAAACTATAGGACAATCTCCAAGGGACTCAAATCATGATTTATTTAGTGGCCTCGGACACTGTCAGGATCAGCTTCAGACGTCGAGAGACTTTGCTTCAATTATATGTGGGGTCAAAATTGTATCATCACATAAGGATTAATATGATCTATGATCTATTCGGAGTTATACATAAGTAGAAATATCCAGGTGTTTATAACTCTGCTTGTATATTAACAGCCAGTTTATATGTTAGAGTAGCAGAATTAACCGGCGTTGCCAAGGGTAACCACGCACCCTTGTAAAAGCCTGTCTTTGCTTCATAAGGACAAAAAAAATCTCTTAGTTTTATTGTTTCCGTCTCAGTATTATTATTAAATTTAAAAAATCAAATTCAAATTTTAAAGTTCCTGCTTCGAGTTGCACATTTTTGTGTATAGCGAACGCCGTGTCTACTAATTTTTTAAATGTCAGACCCCTATCTGCGATATGTATCGCGCAACTCTCATTACAGTCAAACAAACTCTTCATTTCATAAAGATAAAAATATTTAAATAGTAAATACACGAGCAACTAATAAATAGTCCACTGTCAGGAATATATTAATGTTTCAAGTTTCAGGATCATAACAATGGCGACCCCTCTTTGAATGCGCAAGTGCAAGTGCACCTCTTATAATTTCACACAAAATAATATTTCATTTTATTTTAATTAAATAGCACTTCATAAAGAATCGACATATTTATTTTTATTGAATTTTATTAAAGTTGGCTATGCTCTAGAGTCTAGAGCATATCATTCTCTTTACTGTACCACTTGTGAGCTTGACTGCTAGCGCTGCCCTTCTGCCTCTACTAAGTTGTAGGTGCGTGCAACCATCTGAGCATGCGCAGTGAAACGGCGAGAGGTTGTTGACCTAGCTAGCGAGTTTCAATGCATCCCTTTAGCATGTGGCCTGGTTGGTGCACAACTCGATAGTGAACGTAGATATTTGTTTTGGAATCATGAGTTTGACTAAAGCGTCGCTATAAAGTTTTTAATAATTTTTAAAATTGCAATTTTTCTTTCTTAGTTCTCACAAAATTGATAATTTATAAACATGAGTTTATATAAATAGTTGTTTTTTGATTTCATAACCATTGTTAACGTAATTTTCTTTTATATCAATATGATTTCTGTGTTAAACATTTTGCAAAAGCAAATTAGTTTGTGTACTCAAGAAGAAAAGTTAGAATCTGAAACAACTTGGTAGACCTAAACCAAATATTATTCTAGAAAAACCGACACAAATTAAAAATCCTGAATTTACTAGAAAGTTCAACGCAGAAACTTTAAAAAAAAAACATGATTGGCAATCTGGTTGTAATGTGAAAAATACATTGTTCTGCTCTCCGTGTCTACTCCTTGGTGAGGACTTATCTTTGACGAATTTAAACATGACTGATTTAAATCATTTAGTGAGCGAATAAAAAGCATGAAAACTCTTTAAACATGAACTTTTTTTTAGGTTTGGCTGTAAAGTTTTCCCTTTATTAATTTTATACTTGCTTTATTTTAAAGTAGTTAATTATTGTATCTTAACTATAGCAAAGTATATTATAATTTGTAATAATGTAAAACGTTAGCCTACGAAAAATTATATGTCGATAAGATTAAACAGGTCCTGCCTATATAAAATTGCCTACACCATAGTTCAGAATATTTGGATTTGCACACCACCTAATTTTTTGGTCACGAACCACCACTGGATCCTAAACCACGTGAGTTAAGCCCTTAGAACCACATCACCACTACCCCTAGACCAGCCTTTGCGTTACGTAGCACTGTAATGTAACTACCCTCTCCCACCATGTAGAAATTAGAGCTATCCTTCCCCCATTCACCCTCTCAACAGCGTTTATAGATGAACCCTAAATCTCTAAGAACAAAATCCATAGTTGATTTACCATTAAAATGTATGTAGCCCTAACCGGGGGACACACGGTCCAAGGTGTCAGGCTCACTATGTACTAGATACCCTTGTGTTAGTAAAATCAATGTTCGAATTATGGCCGGGTGCACAAAGTGGTTTTTTTTTCCTAAATGGTCTACCACGAAAATGTGGATGAAATTCCTCTAAATATTACCTTAATTGTCACTACCTCATTCGTATAATATACCATATATGTATAGTCCTAACCGCTTAGTGATATGCTCGAGGAAAACAAAATATTAAAAAAAAAAAAACTTTACGTCACGTTAGTGATGGAAATCAAATTCCTGACATCCACTACGGTGGCTGCATGTTCTAACGCGCTACATTCGTGTTGGACTAGACTGTTTAAGACGGGGAGATCAGGGTTAAATCACAGTAGGATGAACTGAGGGTGGTTTTCACTCAAATGTTTTCCACTCTCCCTCCACGCAAATGTGGGTGCACTTCCTTTAAATTAAATCTTCATAATCTTTAAAACATCAGTCTAATTAGTACATAAGCGTATAACCCAAACGGGTAGTAGGACGCGGTGCTAATAAAAACCAGATATTCCTGACCGTAAAGGCGGATAGCCCCTTCTTCCTCCGGGCAGTCAAATGGCGCACCGTTTATCGGCTCCGAGTCGGGGATGGGCGTCTCACGTGGCCCTTGCCAACTAGTTAATGGTTGCTTCCTATGTCATATTAATTAACTGATAAGTTTTACAGCCCTCTAAACAATGCAGATAAAACGAGGCCGGTAGCCTTAATTGGAGATGGGTATTATTGTCATTATCTGGTGGTGTGCCGACGTCGTCTAGGAGGACAAAAACCCACAACCACCTACGCGTGGGGCCCCCACATCTAAATGGGCGGCGCACCGGGTACGTTATTATCTACCGTAGCATTCACAAAACAAAACGTTGGCTCTGCGGTTTTTATGTTTTAATGTTTTATTAGTTCTGAGGAAAACAAAGGAAGAAAAAAACAGTACAGCGGGGGATGGGGTGGTTTAAGGTTAAGTAAAATGTGTTCATAAGTCCTACCTCAATAATACTCTACAAAATAAAATACAGGATGAATTTGAAGAGATAAGAAATGTAGTCTATTTTAATATTAATGTAACTTTTTTTTTAATATCACATAATTATAACAGCATGGTTGGTGTCTGTTACTTTTTCACGAAAAAAACCACGAGACTTATTTTTCTGAAATTTCACATGGACGTAACTTGGACATCCGGTTAACATTTAGGCTAACTAAAATGTACGTCCTCCATTTTGTTTCAAGATGGCAGCTACTAAACACTACGTTTTGGCCTTCATCTCAACTGTTACTCTATAATGTAATAACGCTAGGCCGATTGTGCTGAAATATCGCATGAACATAACTAAGGCGTCCGGTTTACTTATGGGATGATTAAATTTTGCATCCGCCATTTTGTTTCAAAATTGTAGTTTACCAAACACTACTTTTTGGCCTTTTCCTCAGCTTCTGCTTAGACCAGCTTCGGAAGGTTTCTAGCCATATATTAGACATGACGGCCATCTTGAAAGAAAATGATGGCTATAGAAAACTACTTTTTAGCCCGTCCAGAGCTTTAGCTGAGCTATGGAAAGCTGGGTTGTAACAAGTAATAATAATAATAATAATAATAATTCTATAAATTTGTTGACTGAAGATAAGGGACGAAAGCATGGTCGTATTATAAAACATATTCCGTGCGATGCACTGCACGTATATTTAGTTAGTTTAAAAATAAAAATAATGTAATAAATGAGCTTTAAAAAATTAATTTTATTGAAAGCAAGTTTAACTAAAAAGCATAAAATAAATGTTCTTATATTTTAATCGCAGTAATTTTGGTTTAAACCGAAGTTGTGTTTTTTTTTCCTCCCTTTATTATTTAATATTTCTTTTGTGAATGTACCAGCAACTCCAAAAAAAATTGATGTATGAAAAAGAAAATGATTGACGGATGACAAACAATTTCGTTCATAATTATTTTACACGTGTACAGTACTATCGATATATTACATGAATAAAAAAAGTCCCAAATCTTTTTTGTTTAACTAGAGCAGTAGTAAAAATGCGGAAATTCTACAAATTACAAATTGGTACTTTTCAGAATTCATAAAAACTGAATCTATTCGTTCAAAACTAAATATAAAACTGCACCAATTTAGATTTTACCACAGAAACAAACGTGAAATTCTGAATTGTTAAGCCTAGTTTACACGATGAGAGCCACTGGTTTTCCAGCAAGCCGGTAGTTGGCCTTTTAACTGGATGGGCAGATCTATTTTGTACTGACCCTTGTTTTTTTTATCACCACGTTCAGATTATACGCATATATGATAATTACTCTAATAGGGTAGGGATGAGGAAGGAAAGGTTTTAAAAGTAATCTACCCGAATTTGCGTGGAAGGAGAGTGGGAAATCATTTAAGAAAAAAACATCCTCAGTTGATCCAACCGAGATTCAAAACCCCGATCTCCCCGTCATCTGCAGGCCAGTCTAAAATGAGAGTGACGCCTTAGACCATTCAGCCACTTAAGCGGGTTCCTTCTTACGGGTATCTAAGTGGACAGTGACCCAGTAAAACAAAGATATTTGAAGTAGCTGGCCAACTCGCACAGACAGTAGCTTGGCAAACCGGTTCACACGAATCTAGTAGCCAGAACTGTTTCTATCAAACAGGTGACCTGGTGGTCTAGGGGTAAGGTGTCAGACTTCTGTGCTGGGGGTCCGGGGTTCAATCCTCGGTCCCGGCACAGATTTATCTGAATGCCAAACCCTTCCTTCACCTCTGACAAGACGTGTATTAATCACAACTTGTGAATGTGAGGAATGCCAGGCCTCCACCGTGGTTCGGATTCCACGTTAAACTGTAGGTCCTCCATTTCATCTCACAATCACCCTACCATTACACATTAGCGTAAGTGCGTATAACCCGAACGGGTAGTAAGACGCGGTGCTAATAATAATAATAATAATAATAATAATATTTCTATCAACTCGTACCGTGTAAACCAGGTATTACAACTACGAGTAGGTACCTACTTTTCATCCCCCCCTCTATCGACAAGAGGGAGCAACTGATTGTAGACGAGCTGCAACCTAAACAATCAAGCAAAGTGGCTGCAAACAACGCATCCCTTACCTGTCAAGAATGGACCTTAAGCTGGAGTACATCCACTTTCCGCTGCGATGCACCTTTTAACGACGTACCTATTAAAAAAAGAGCATGCATGCACATCATTCGAACCACCGATGTAGGTAAGAACCTGTTTCCTAAACTGAACCCTCTCTAATGAGTGTGAATCACAAATTATAGGGGAAAGGGGGGAGGGCGAAGACCTTTGAAGAAGCCTCCCCGCAAATAATACTGATAAGAATCAATCCGTTTGCACTTCTTGCTCCGTTGCTTCGCGCGAAACGAGTCAAAATGACAAGTGAATGAAGAAAAGGAGGTGAATTTCTAAGAGTATTCATAACCCGGCTTTAGATCCGACCACACTTTAAAAGCCTTTATAAAACCCAATACTCTTCAAGTGGACTTTAAGATCATTTATAACTATCCATCTTCTCCAGCAGGACTTTAAAAGAATTCATAATGCTCCATCTCTTCTAGCTGGACTTTAAGAGCATTAATAATTCTCCATCTCCCTTAACTGGACTTTAAGAGCATTCCCAACTATCCAACTCCTCCAGATGGACCTTAAGAGCATTCATAATCATCCAAACACTCCAACATGGTCTTTAAGAGCCGTCATATATCTCGACACTATCTAATAAAGGTTTTAGTCCTATTTAGTTAAAAATAAATATCATTAGTCTTTATTTTTTAATAAGGCTACCCACATTAGTGGGAACGCGGACCAAATATAAACCTCATATAGTCTGGTTTTACAAGATTTAAAATCCTTACTGTGTGTAATGGGGATTTTTTTACTAAATAGTCTCTCGTCCACCCACCACGCAAATGTTGGCACGTTTTCTCTTAGTTATATCTGCCTCTTCCATACCCTTTTAACTCGATTTAAATTAATCAATCCCGGACGAGTAGTAAGACGCGGTGGAAAAAAGTTTTTTTATAGTAAGATTTATTAAGTAACATAATTTTACGATTTCATCTGGTGTGGAATTTATAAAATCACACTTGAGATGTAAATCTGGTTCTTAACCGAGTCTCGCTTAAAAACTAAGCGGTTAGCCGGGCGTGGTTGGAGTGAGCACTGCTTTTGACCCAGCTACTACCAATATTTTCTCATAAAGTTGGATTGGAAACTGCTATCTTGTGGTATGATTACTCTCCCAAGGTTGATTGGAAACAGCTACCTTATAGTACGATTACACTCCCAAGGTCAATTGGCAGATTACAGCCCAACCTAACCTAACCTAACCTAACCTAACCTAACCTAACCTAACCTTGCTCTCCCCACTAAGAATTAGTTTTACTCTACAGAGTAGCGAAAGTTCAGCTAGCTTGCCTGTCCTGACTGTACTGAAATCTGCTGGCGATTTATTGTATTCATTTCCAATTAATATTCTACTATTTAATTCTACCTACGTTGATATGCTTAATTCACCGGTTTACAATTCCTTCTAGTCGAATCAACGGTACCCAATACACCTTTTTAAAGTTCCTTCTAGTCGAATCAACGGTACCCAATACACCTCTTTACAGTTTTATCTAGCCGAATTAATGGTGTCCAATCCACCTTTTTACAATCCCTTCTAGTTGAATCAATGGTGCCCAATCCACCTGTTTACAATCCCTTCTAGTCGAATTAATGGTGCCCAATCCACCTGTTAACAATCCCTTCTAGCCGAATTGACGGTGCCTAATCCACCAATCTTTAACATGAAGAGTGTCCAATCCATCATCACCCGGTACGTCGTTGAAGTAACGAAGGCTCTTAAACGTAGTGACCTCTCGTTACATTTCACTCTGGCTGTGTCCATGCTGGAAGATGGATACAGGCCGCTTTCTAACCTTGACAGTAATAATAATAATAATAATAATAATAATAATAATAATAATAATAATAATAGAAGGAACGTTTGGCTTCACTTGACTTCTCAAAGTAGTTTAACCATGTGGAGCAATTAGAAGTAAAACGTTACTTGGGATTGAGGTGGAAATAGAGAGGGGTAGATTTAATGAGGAACGGTTGAGTGGTTAGACGGATGAGGGCAAAGAAAGACACTCGACCGTTGTTGCTGTCTTTTTACGTGAAGAAAAAAAACTCATTCACCTATCCCTTTTCCTGACCCAACTTTATTTTTCTCTTTTTCATGTCTTGAACAATAAAGTGAGTTGTTTTGTATGAAAGGTAATTTTATACTACGACAACAAAATTTAAAATTAAAGTAAGTGATAAGTTTAAAACTAACACATCAGATTAAAAGTCGATTGGCAGACACCATTATGACTAAATATATAAATTATCATACAAATTAGTACTTTATTTTATAATGTTTAAATAATAGGATGTTAGCTTTTTAAATAATTGCAACACTATTTCATTTTCTGTTTAGAACCACGTCTTACTACCCGTTCGGGGTATACGCTTATGTACTGATTACGCTGATGGTTTTAGGGATGAAGAATATTATATCTGTAGTAAGTTTACCCGCATTTGCGTTGATGGAGAGGGGAAAACCACTTTGGAATAACCACCCTCAGTACACCCGACCGAATTTCGAACCTTGATATTCCCGCCATTGGCAGTCTAGTTCACTGCGAGCAGTAGCGTACCCAGGACTGTGAAATAGGAGGCTCAAGTGGAGTTTAGGGGTTGGTCCACCCAACTGCTGGAGGTAAACTTTTTTTCCCACTATATAAACATAAAAGCATTTTTGGAAGATTTTTTATTGTTATTTTTTAACTTGATCATTTTTTATGTTTACTATTTAAACGTGATAATCTAGCAAAATAATAAATAAATGGATCTAAACTAAAGATGGCTTAACCGTCACATAGGCCTACTGTCACAAAAATCACCGATTATTTATAATAGGTAAATATGTATACCCTTACATTTTTGGCATAATACTTAACAATATTAGCCAAGGTTTATACAGCGGTCTCATTTAGTTGCATCCCCCCCCCCTTCCACACATATACATTTTATTTTCTCTTTGGATCTTTGTAGGTCTCGGGGCATCCCCAAACTACGGTAGGGGGCTCGAGAGCCCTCAAGGCCCCCCCTCCCCATGGTTAAGCTGCTGAATGCGAGAGTAGCGCGTTAGACAATGCGGCCACCGAAGTGAGTCACCTCAAATTAAAATGAACTATATTGTATTCATAACTTTTATTTTATTTATGAAGCACCCATACTGTTTGAACCATTAGTTAACGAGTTGAAACATTTAGGAACAATATTAACTAGTAATAACTATATTAGATTGGAAATCAGGAAAAAGAGTACAGTCGGTAAAGTCATGTTATTACTCGGTCAGTAAGATATTATTATTATTATTATTATTACCGCGTCTTACTACCCGTTCGGGTTATACTCACTTACGCTAATGTGTAATGATAGGGTGATTGTAAGATGAAATGGAGGACACACAGTTTAACGTGGGATCCGAACCACGGTGGAGACCTGGGCATTCCACACATTCACAAGTTGTGATTAATACACGTCTTGTCAGAGGTGAAGGAAGGGTTCGGGAATCAAATAAATCTGTGCCGGGACCGAGGATTGAATCCCGGATCCTCAGCACATAAGTTTGACACCTTACCCCCTAGACCACCAGGTCACCTTTAGTAAGATGTTAACATGTCACCTGCTTTCAAGGAAAAATGAACTATTTTGATTTGATACCCTAATTCGTTAGAATAGTCGAGCATAAATTTCATAAACGATATAAATCAAGTGGTTTCAAACGTTACTGGGTGGAGTTGTCTGGTAGTAGAATAACAAACAGGGGAGGTGGAAAATCAGAGCGATTTTTTAAAAACTTTTTATCTATTTTTTCATGTCTATATATTATGTATAGGGTCATAAAAATAGTTTTGAGCTCATTCCAGTAAACGTCTAATTCGTGTAGCTGTTGAAAGGTTTAGCCGATGTTTTTAGCCTAAGCGTAACATCTTATTGGCGATATATCAGTCACCTATACCCCATCTATGATAAGAGAGGTGTGGTAATGTTCTTTATCGAAAACATTGGCTGAAAGTGACCAAAGTCAAACCTATTTGTAAATAATTATTATTTGCTTAGTAATATTATACTATCAATAATTGTTTACAAAATATGTTGACATCAGTTACTTTCAACCAATATTTGCGATAAATAACCTTCTTCTATCTGTCAGTTACCACCTCTCTTGTCATGGATAGGGTATAGAAAGCCTACCCGCTTCGGTGACTGCATGGTCTAACGCGCTACTCTCGCATTATACCAGACTGCCAATGACGGAGAGATCAAGGTTCGTATCTTGGTCGGGTATACTGAGTGTCTTACAAAAAAAAAATTCCCTATCCATCCAAGCATATGCAGGAACACTTCCTCTAAATATAACCTTTTTAATCCCTAAAACAATTAGCGTAGTTATTACTTAAACGTATAGCCCGAACGGCTAGTAATACGCGGTGCTAACTTTATATATATATTATATACACACATAGAAAGCCCCCTTAGCTCAATCGGTAACTCGTCCATCAGATGATATAAGGAGTAGGGGTATCCAAAGTCTTAGTGCTTTAGAGTCTAGAGCTTAAACCAGGGGTCGGAAACCTTTTTGAAACCCGATAGACTAATAAACTTATCAAAAGTCATCCATTCTTTCTACACTCTACTTCTTTTTTTTAAAATGTTGGTCTTTATTTCATTCTTAAATTCAATCTTTATTTAAAAGATTTATGATTGCATTTTATTGTGTATTTATTTTACCAATAAAAATATGTGTAAATATAGAATTATATTTATAATGTCAAGTTGGTTTGTGAAAGTGTTTGTGCGTGCATAATTCACCATACTTTTTGGAAGATTTATAAACTTTTTATTTGTTAGTAAAATCTATATATAATTATCGAAAATAATTGTTTACAAGTGTTGTCTATAGAACTCTATTAAGTTGATGGGATTACTAAATATTTCTTCGGTCCACGGTGCAAACTAATGGTCAGATCTGACCCTTGGGATGAAAAACGTTGAATCTCCTTCCCTCTCTAAATTAAATCTTCACCTTTAGAGAAAAAAACTAATTTCATATTAAACTATTTAATTTTCTTGATCCATTAAGGTAATTTTGGGTCATACTCGAATATCGATACATTTGCGAGTTTATTTTTTCTTTTATTTAAGGTATTTAACCTGCATCTCCTGAACCGACTGATTATATTAGCACACGAGAATTTACATGTGCGAGAGCGAAAGAGCCTACCAATTTTGACGGGAAAGGTATTTTCACATACCTTCCAGGGTTCCTTTACATGTCACAATCGACATGGGACAGACGACTTTATTTCCCCCTGCGAAGGAAGTTGTGCTACGGGTTTTCTTATAGCTCAAGAAAAATCCGTCAACACCGGTTGGGTTTGAACCCACGAATATTGGGGTCCTGAGGCGAGAACTTTACCCAAAG
>CABFWO010007360.1:0-13542 GCA_902155825.1 Timema genevievae | reverse complement strand
GGGAGTGGAAAGAATCAACCGACCGACAGGAAATCGCTCCAAATTGGCCACCGACGACAACAACGACGTGAAAGTGGGTGGAGGGGAAGGGGGGGGAGGATACGACTGTGCTGCTGCCAATATTAACTCGGCGGGGTAAGGTATCACGAGACAGAAGTTGGTTGGGGGGTTGGGGTGGGGGGATTTCGCGGTAAAGCTTACGTACATTTGTCGTGCGAGAAGTCAAAAACGACACTAGGGTGACTTTATTTCAATTACTTTTATTTATCATGCGCGTTTAAATAGTTGAGTTTTTATTTCAAATGTCAGTTTTCTAAAACTGTATTTTTTTTAAAGGTGCTTGTGAAAAATCATGTTAAGCTCTTCAGTGGTCGAATGATTTAGGGCAAGGATCAGCAACCTTTTTAGGTCTTATTCGACCTATAAACCTATCAAAGGTCCAAGATCATCCATCATTTCTCTACTCTAATTTTGGTATTTTTTTCGTCCATACCTATTAGCTATATTTATTCCTTAAATTAATTCTTTCCTCGATAGTTATTTTCCCTCCTAAAACTCCACGGCGTGATCCAGCAAGCGAGCTACACCGACAGAGCGGCTGCCAAAGCTAGTGATGATAGTACCAAAATTTGTAGATAGAGGTTATCATGTGGTCAGCACAACAAACACTTGTGCTATTATTATTATTATTATTATTATTATTATTATTAGCACCTCGTCTTACTACCCATTCGGGTTGTACGCACTTACGCTAATATGTAATGGTAGGGTGATTGTGAAATGAAATGGAGGACCTACAGTTTAACGTGGAATCCGAACCACGGTGGAGGCCTGGCATTCCTCACATTCACAAGCTGTGATCAATACACGTCTTGTCAGAGGTGAAGGAAGGAATGGTTTGGCAATCAGATAAATCTGTGCCGGGAACGAGGATTGAACCCCGAACCCCCAGCACGGAAGTCAGACACCTTACCCCTAGACCACCAGGTCACCTACTTCTGCTGTTAATCTCAGTTTTAGAGACCGGAGCTACTACTTCTTTACTCAAGTAGCTCCTAATTTGTCCTCACGGGGCGGAGTTTGACTCCGTTCCAGACCCACTGCTTCACAGACAAATTATGGAAGAGCCGGGGATCGAGCCCAGGACTTTTGGATCTGTAGTCATGAGTTCTGACAATCCTATCTAGAAAGAAAATAAATAATAAATAAAATATGTATTTGAGTACTTTACTTATAAATATTATGAAGTTTCATAGTAAATGTATAACTACTATGAAACATCAGAAATGCGGATATTTTTAAATAATGGCTTGGTGTATAACCTAAACATGTAGCAGGACAAGGTGCTGAAAAGATGTTGTTTTTTTTAACTGGCTGGTTGTTCAAGACAAAGTGTTTCCAGTTCAACATCATTTTGATTTGTGATGATTTTCCTTTTCAACGTAGCAGAACCGAGATGATCAGAGAGAGAACGAAATTCCTGAGTATTATCTTCAACATCACAAGAAGAAAATAAGTTTAAATTAAGTATTGCAACCGGTTTTAGTTTTCCAAATTTTGTGAATCTTCAAGCAAAACTCGGCTCTCAGGGGCTTTGCTTTGATTTAGCCAACAAACATCGATGGGAAGAAGTTGATCACCAAACTGACAGTATAGTACTTTTGTAAACTCACTCTACAATCCATATTTAATGCCCTGGTGCTTTTTTTAAGCACCATGTCTTAGTTCGCCTATGTACTAATCACGATAATGGTTTTAGGGACTATGGAAGTTATATTTAGAGAAAGTGTGCCCGTATTTACGTGGAAAACCATTTTGGAAAAATCGCCCTCACTACACCCAACTGAGCTTCGAACCTCGATCTCCCCATCATCGGCAGTCTAGTTTACTGCGATAGTAGCGCGTTAGACCACGCGGCAACCAAAGTTGGCCCCTGCCGCTGGTAACAGCTTTCATGACATTATCCATGTATAGGAATTTTCCGCAAAAACTTTAGCGTGAACTGTAAACTGAAATACCAGAAATGACGGAAACTTTACTCTGTTTGACATAACGAAATAAAGCCCTTATAAACGCCTGCCAATTCACAAGAACCATCTATGATTATCCTGGTTAATTTTTGAATAGACAAAATTTCCTCAGCCATGTAATTCTTGAATTTTCCATAAATATCTGCTCTTGGGGTTGCTCTGGCGATTAATATGTTTTTTTTAAATCCTCCTTAGACCCATTTTAAAAATCGTTGAAGGCCAATTAAAAAAATGCTTAGTCGAAATATACCAACAATAGAATTGGATTCATCCATCTGGAAATAAAAAGATTCTATATCTGCCTTAAGTGGTTTGATTAAATGTAGTAATTATTTTGAATAGACGTGACACGGTGCACGCTGATAGTTATACAGAATCAATAGCTACCAATATTTTATTTTTATTTTGAGTTCAGCAAGTAGTTCTACAATAGCTTCGATAAAGGCCTTCTTCTCTCGAACACATTCTCGATTAAATGTTTATGCAAAACTTTGAACGAAGCAACTTTAACATAAAACTACTTCACTAAAATCCAATGACTACTTAGGAATAGGGGCAAGCTCACTGTGCTGAATATTTTAAACAAAAGTAAGCTTCGTAAAACTGCTTGGATCTTCTATCGATGTCAAAGCATACACCTGCCCTTGCATATTTATGAGTTAGATCTATCTCACTCTTTGTTTACTTACTAGACACATCGCCACTAAGACGGAAACCAACTCAAATTACCAAAGTTATGACCAAACAAGTTTATTTTGTTCACTCTCAAAGAAATGATTTGATATACTTTCAAGTTTAGAAGAACCAAGATCAACTTTTTAACCATGATGTACAGTGTGCCTCAAATATAACTGGTTCCAAACGCAAAATATTTCAAAGTAGGTTTTAGAAATGTACGTCACCAGGCGTTATTGTGGATACACACTTTCTTCTAAAAACTAGCGCAGAACAGAAACGTGGTCATGTGACGCGCTCTAAGCCAATCACAAGATGTCCGCTTAATCGGCGCGAGCTGTTCTGCTGAAGTTCACTCTTGCATTAGAATGGACCGTCGATGAAGGGGAAATCAAGATTCGATTCGGTGTACTTGATGTGTTTTATTACTAAATGTTTTCCCACTCCCCCTCCACCACAACCCAGTTACACTTCTTCTATATTCGACCTTCCTAAGTCCTAACACATTAGCCTAATTAGTACATATGTATACAACCCGAAAGAGTGGTGAAACATGTTGCTGAAAAAAGAAATAAAAAGATACCAATGTGAATTGGCTGTAGGCAATAAAATAGTAGGTAGTAAAATCAATTTTACATCATGGCTGGGATAGAATGTGCTTGTTTTTACTTAAGTGAATACTCTATTGCCTATATCGGATATTTTTAATGCCTGTTCTAAACATTTTTTGGTGCTTAAGAATCCGCTCCTTAGTGATAAGGACCCGAGGCTTGAGGACAAATCACTACAGGTCTCCGAGGATTTTCCAGGAGGGATAGGTGAGGACACAGTAGCATGGATATAATAATTTGGAGCATCTTTCTGCGTGGAGTGGAATCTTAGACTCTTGGGAAGATAGTAAAGAAATACTTGTAGACCTTTGAATTAACGTGGTGCTGGAGAAGACTTGAGAAGTTCAGATGACAAACGGAGAAGTCCTAAGAAGAGTGGGTGAGAAGATAACAATTTTGGATATGATTCTTCGGTACAAAGCAAACTGTAACGGACAATTCCTTTGGAAGAACTGTCTTCTGCCTGACGTTATGTAAGAAAAGGTTGAGGGAAAGAGGAGCTTAGAAAGAAGGAGGATTCAAATATTAGATGAGTTGTAGGGGAGAAGAAAATTCTGGGAGCTCAAGGAGGAGACGAAGGATAGGGTGCATTGATGGCGTAAGTTCACTGACAAAAGGAGACAGATCACCTAATAGTAATAATAATAAGAAGATAAGTTAGCTAGTAGCTTCTGTATTGACCCTGTATTTAGAATTTAATCCTTATATGCTTCAAATAATCATTACACAGGATAATAGCCACACATTTCAAATAAAACTATTTTAATTTCTCTATTTAAGCTAGTGTTTATAAAATATTTATAAGGTAACACCAACATTTCAAAAAAACCAAAAGGGTGGACAGAACTAGTTGTTATTTATTCGGGAAATAACCCCTTGATTATTGAATTAGAGGGCATGGAAAAGGGGTGGGGGGTTGAAGGACTCACAGTAGGGGTAGCCAAGTCTAAGGAATGTAGGACCATAACTCCTGAGATTGGGGAAAGTAGGAAATAAGACTAGTTCATCCAAGAACTGTAAATATCACCATATGTAGGAAATTAAACTAAACTTATCTTCTGAAGCAACATATTTTTATTATTTTGTTCGAAAGGGTATTTTTGTTATAATAACTTTAAAAAACACTAACACGTGTACCTTTCTATCCCACATTAAGGTATCCCAACAGTCCAGTTGTTTTCTCTCTAAGCCTATCCCAGAACAGCTTCCTTCTGTTCTGTTCCATCCGTCCAGTGACCAAAGTGTGAACCAGTCTTGAGTCTTACGAGTAGTGATGAATTGCAGCATCCCCTTGGGCGAGGAGGAAAGGTTCGGAAAGAGGGGGTGGGGGGAAGGGAAGGTTTGTTCCCGCCTTATATCCGCACGCGAGACGCTCAGTGTAGGTCCTGTTGCCTCATTATCAGATTGGTAATATTATAACACGTCATCTATATACTACCACCCCACCCCCTTCTCTCTCTTCCCCCAATCCCCTTCTCCCAGTGAGAACATTTGTCCGCACGCAGTCAGACAGGAGGGAGAGGGGAGGTTGAGAGGAAGAACAACACAACTCACACGTGACTTGTTGCTTGACCCCTTCGCAGGCCGGGATTCAAGCCACAACCTCCTCGTGATTGGGAAAATTATCAGGCAAGATGAGACACCTTTGTTCGTGACCACTAATAAATAATAGCCGAAAAAAATATGCTAAGCCTATTCTTTACCTCTCCCCATAAGTCCTGTAAAAAACAAGTTTCAATAAATCTTATAATATTTCAAATTTTACATTTAGAAAATTATTTAATTTTACATGTAAGATGGTGAAAGTATAGGGGACGCGAATTAAGCTAAGGTTTTTTTGCAGTTTTTGAAGCAGAGCTTTTTTTTAATCCTCACCCTTCTATCACCCCTATCAACCTTTAGGATGGCGGTGATTTAATTTGTATCATGCAGTTGTGGCAACATTGATTGTAGTTAAGCGTGGCAGTACTGAATATTATAATTTGTAAACAGATGTTTTTAACCTATAAAAAAAGATAAAAGGCCACTTATGGTGTGCACAGATTTTTTTTGAACCAAATATCGTGAGTAGTTTTTTATGGTTTATGTTTTTTTACCAAAAAAGTATGCATATTTATTTTTTATTTTTTACTATTTTATTATAATCGCAGGTCCAGGTTATACACATATGTAATGATTCTAATGGGGTAGGAGTGATGAAGGAAGCATTTTAAAGGTGATCTACCGAATTTGTGTGGAAAGAGAGAAGGAAACCATTTTATGTTTGTTTGACATGACCGGGATTCGAACTCCGATCTCCCCGCCATTAGCAAACAAGTATAACAAGAGTGTGATGCCTTAGACCATTCGGCCACTGAAGCGTGTTATTTTTCTTAATTCAACTTGATAAATTAAATTATTAATTAAATATGTTTTAAAAATATAGATACAAATTATCAGAATTGTGTTTAAATAAATATATTAAATAAAAAAGTGGGCTTGAGTGACCCCTGTTACCCTTCCTTTCTTTAGTAAATTCTGTCAAAGTACAACATATGATTGCTCGGGCTAAATACTCATGTGAATAAAAGTGTCGAGACAAAATTATCAAGAAAAAAGTATTTGTATCGAAAGGAAAATATTGATATTGATCGAGTCTGAACTGTCAATGACGAGGAAATCGAGGTTTGAATTCCGGGCGGGTTTAATGAAGGGTTTTCCCTAAATAGTTTTTCCCTCTCCTCCCTCGAAAATGTGGGTACACTTCCTCTAAATTCCATCTCCTCATACCTAACCCATTAGCATAATTAGCACCTATGCGTACAACCCGAAAGGGTAATAAGATTTTATCCAAATATAATACATATAATGTGACATGGATAATTTTTCACCTAAAGCTACACGATCAAGGAAGGAAATCCCCTAAGCATATATCGTTTGTCACATGGGTAGAAAAAATAATAATAATAATAATAATAATAATAATAATAATAATTGCCGATGTCTTGTGGCGTCGACGTGAATAATACCCCTTAGAGGCTGCGGTGGGTATTAATAGCCAGGCTACTATTAAACTGTTATCATTTATAATAGTCGCGTATCGCGTTCCCGAAGGAAGCTATGGCTGATTTCCCATGACGGGGAATTTATGTTTTGTGGCGTTCGACAGGCAACAGCTTGTTACCGTCACGGGGTTTGGAAATAGATCCAGTACGCTAGGTCTAACATTGGTTTGGATGCTACTTACTTACTGTAGAGGGACGTGTAACTAAACGTAGTATCTTAAAGAAACCCGCCTCGGTGGTCCCATGATCTAACGCTCTACACTCGCGTTAGACTGGACTTCCGAAGACTGGAAGGTCGGGGCTTGATCCCAGTCGGGTGCACTGAGGGTGTAATTTTCTAAATTATTTTCTACTCTCCCTCCACGTAAATGTGGATGCACTTATTCTAAATTAAACCTTCCTTAACCCTAACACATTAGTGTAACTAGTACATAGGCGTATAATTAGAACGGGTAGTAAGAGGCGGTGCTAAGGAAAAAATCAAATAAAACTTCATTACTAACAACGGAAATGAGTCATACTAAACAACAAGAAAAACAAATTGTCTCACTAATCATACACCAATTAAATACTAAAAAACAATAATACCAATCAGAAAAAAAAGATATGTGACGTCACGGCAGGCCAAGACAGGATTTCCTCTGTTAGCTTGGTCACGAAAATTGCTTGTAGAAGGAGTCTTCCTACCAGGATGTAGATTAAAAAGGTCCGTGGTAGCAAATTTCTATCTAGAATAAGAAACAAGAGAAAAGTAATCGTCAGGCGCAAATAGTATAGTGACTGTATAAACTCGTCAGAAGAAGAGAGGAAGTGCTATACCAGTATATAAACAACAGGGCCCACAGGGTGAACTGCTCATTTCCTTCCCTCTCTTTCTAGTTAGTACATTGGTGTCTAAGTGTTAATAGTGCTTAGACTGCTTAGGCGGCTCAAGTTAGTACGCAATCCGCTTCACCAAATTGCTTCTAAATCTCCAAGTAGGCAATGTTGTGAATCTAAAATTTATCATTTAAAATTGCAGACGCCGTGAGGTAGATTTAATACAATACTATCTACAGGTGTGTAATGCAGGTTGTATTATCAATAAATGCAGGGAAGACTAGTGTCTGGACTAAACTCTCGCAGTAGACCGGACAGCCGATGACGGGGAGATTGGCGTTTGAATCTCGGTCGGATGTTCTGAGGGTTTTTTTTCCCAAGATGGTTTTACACTCTTCCTCCATGCAAATTCGAGTACACTTCATATTAATATAACCTCCCTAATCCCTAAAAACCATTAGCGTAATTAGTACATAGACGTATAAACCGAACGGGTATTAAGAAGTGGTGCTAAAAAAAAGTCTGGTTCACAATGTACTGGGTGTTGTTATTAATTATTTAATAAGAATCTATAATACATCTTTCAAAATGGTGCGAATAATATTATCTTATTTGCTCTTAATATTTAAATACAAAGCCGTCTAATTTATTTTTCATTCGTACTCCTGATAAAATTTATTTTTATCAGTGACGTGAATTATATTTGACAGGATATATATGTATATATATATATATAGAGAGAGAGAAAAGTAATAAAACCCAATATTAAAAAAGAGAGCTCTGTTTATATGCCGTAGCTTGTATAAAACCCTCATCCATACAAGTCAGTGGACAAGTCAACCAATAGCCTAAAATATACCCGTTTATTCATTTAACTATCGTGAATATATACAGGGTGTCCATAAGTCACAATATATACAGGTGTCCATATGTCACAATATATACAGGGTGTCCATAAGTCACAATATATACAGAGTGTCCATATGTCACAATATATAAAGGGGTGTCCATAAGTCACAATATATATACAGAGTGTCCATATGTCACAATATATAAAGGAGTGTCCATAAGTCACAATATATACAGAGTGTCCATAAGTCACAATATATACAGAGTGTTCATAAGTCACAATATATACAAGATGTCCATAAGTCACAATATATTCAGGATGTCCATATGTCACAATATATACAGGATGTCCATAAGTCACAATATATACAGGGTGTTCATAAGTCACAATATATACAAGATGTCCATAAGTCACAATATATACAGGGTGTCCATAAGTCACGATGTATTGGTGAAATAAGAAGAGTTTCATAAAAACGTCACTAACTACACTATTAAGTATTTATATAAACTGTGGAACAACTTTCCATAATTTATTAATTAATTGTTGTTATTTTATTTCCAGTCCCACGCCATTCGTGAGGAATATGCAAGAACTTATATTTGTAGTAACATGTGGAACAAATGGGATGACAGAACTGTTATTGATTTCATCCTGTTTTGCCAAATAGATAGTGGCCTAAGAAACACTCTTTATATAATATCCACACCGGTGGAGTTTAGAGGTGGTGTGTGAAGGTGGAAAGTGGAGGTGAAGTGTGGAGGCAGAGTGTGGAGGCAGAGTGTGGAGGTGTAGTGTGGAGGTGGAATCTCGTCCACTCTAATTCACCTGTGACGTAGAGGTTGGAATTCAAATACCAGTCGGGTGTACATAGGATGAATTTCCACTAAATTGTTTTGCCACGCTCCCTCCATACAAATACGAGTGTAGCTCCGCTAAAGTCTACCTTATTTAAAGAAGGGTAAGCCCCCATTTCATTATTATTATTATTATTATTATTATTATTATTATTATTATTATTAACATCGCGTCTTACAACACGTTCGGGTTTTACGCACTTACGTTAATGTGTAATGGTAGGGTGATTGTGAGATGAAATGGAGGACCTACAGTTTAACATGGGATCCAAACCACGGTGGAGGCCTGGAATTCCACACATTCACAAGTTGTGATTAATACACGTCTTGTCAGAGGTGAAGGAAGGGTTTGGAAATCAGATAAATCTGTGCCGTGACCGAGGATTGAAACCCCGTATCCCCAGCACAGAATTCTGACACCTTACCCCTAGACCGCCAGGTCACCTCATTTCACTGTTGATATTTTTTTTTGGGTCATGCCGGGAATTGAAGCTGGGACACTTAACTCGGTAGGCAGACACGCTACCGACTGAGATAAGACGTCGGACTGTAGACCTGGTTTTAAAAAATGCGTATCAGTCCAGACGGAGAAAAAGACTAATTATGTACAGTATATTGTGTGTTGACTTAAAAAAAACTTAACCAATTATAACCTTTATTTTTTATTTCGCTTTCAAAATAATGCGGACCTTCTGGTATTAAGTTATCCGTCACGGATATTCCGATACACCGAACTGTATAGTACGAGGCGCGAAGCGAATTAGTGGGATACCCTTTTCCAGCAAACCCTCCCCTTTCCCCTACTCCCCCCCACCCTTGACGCCACTGAACACCGCCCAGCACTAATTAGTGTCACGTGATGTCGGTCGGAAGGGTCGGGTGGTGAAGAGAGGGTAGTAGGGGCGGGCGGGCAGTTAATTAAATCGTCCACGGTCAATTCATCTCGGCCGTTGTGGCATGCCAAATCAGCAAGTGGCGATTATTTCTGCGAATACTGCAACAAACTAGCCCACTCTACTGGTGTGACTTGGCAACAAAGCGGGGAAAGTTCGTGTACGCATTGTCCGCACCAGGGGGAGGGCGGGGATATTTAGTGGGGACTATATTAAGAGTGATCAACACATTAGGGACCAGTGTTTCCAAAACTTTTCCCAATAGCGGACAAATCGATAGGGATTAGCAACACATATGAACCACCCATCTTAATATACTACCAACATTTCAATTTTCGAAGCAGGAAAGTTCCTAAGGAAACTTTTTTGTTTGTTTTATTGTATGACATAATATATAACTGGGAGGGTCATTAAATTCAGATTGTCTCCTAATATATAGAATATTATCCACTCTGGTGGCACAGAACTTCATACCCGCAATGAGATTATGTCATGAAAGTTATTAAGAAGTTGTGGAACCGGGGTGAGTCTTAACCTAAATTAAGCCTAACCATCCTAACCCTGGTAACCGTTGGGATCATTCACCTTATGGGGGAAAATACCCTAGGTACGACTCGGCAATCGAACCCAGGACCCCTAAGTTCGTAGCCAAGTGCACCGACCACTACACCACGGGGCTGGTTAAGAAAAATATTTATCGTGCAGTAAATACACTATATATATGTAAATTTGTTCCATATACACATTTTACAGTTCAATTTTCAAAGGAAGCTGACAGATAGTAACTATACTTAATCTACTTTCAAGTCAAGTCATATGATCTTTCACTCTATATAGGCCTGTATTTTTTTTAACTTCATGGCATAAGCTCGCAAGTGAGCTATACCGGAGGAGCGGCTGTCGCTGTTAGCTGTGGTAGTGCCAACATTGGCGGATAGAGGGTGTCATCTGGTCAGCACAACAAGCCCTCCGGCTGCTAATATTAGTTTCTTAAATCAGAGCTGCTACTTCTTTATTCAAGTAGCTCCTAATTTGCCCTCGCGAGGCTTCGTTTGGTCCCGTTTCAGCCCACTGGAAGCGTCAGGGCTCTAACCCGGTACCTACGGATCTGTATCCAGTAATTCTGACCACTATACCCTAATACTTTAATATACATCCTTTACTGTTTCCAGCCTGAGGCATTGGTCAAGCCATATATTTTCTACTACCAGCCTGCTAAGCCTGTCGTAACTTCATACGCCTTATAATCTAACTTAAGACTAGGACAAGCACAACATCAAGTCCCCCGGCCGTTAATTCATCACTGTGAAAGTGTAATCTCACATTCCACCAATGGTAAAGTTTTAGGCCATCTAGAGAGTCAAACCTGGGACCCTTAGCTCAGTAGACAGACACGCTAACGATGATCTCCCCGTCATCAGCAGTCTATTCTACTGAGAGAGTAACATCTTAGACCATGCGGCCACTGAAGTGGGTAAGGTAACTTTAATTTATTTATTTTAATTTTTCAATTTTCATCCCTCTATGTGCGGTAGATATCATGCAGTGCTCATAACAAACAAACTATTTCTTTTATTAATATTGCTTTAACTCCGACCCAATTTTTAAATAGTTTTAAAAAAATAGTAAAAATTTGTTTGATTCCAGCTTCAAGGTAGGCCTACACATGTTCGTGACCATAGGTTACTCATTTTTAAAATTTCAAAACCCTGCATGCGCTAGATATCGCACAATGCTCATGACAGACAAAAAAAACTCTTAATTTTATTACTATATATACATCTGTTACAGGAGAAGTTGCTAGATATCCACAGTCTAGGAGTAATAAGTCGATCACATTCTTTGATCTGACGTCATTGCCATAATCGTGGTCATTGCAGAGGCAGTGTCCAGACGTGCGTAGTCTAGGAGTAACAGACCTATTACATTGTCTGAGCGGACGCCATTGCCACTCTTGATTGTCGCAGTCGTTTCAAAGGCAGTGGATGGACGTGCGCAGTCTAGGAGTAACAAGTTTATTAGTTTATCCCTTGTGGGATCAACGGCCGCGTCAAGGCAAAAACTCAGAAATCCCCAGAACGCACTGAAACTAAACAGGCGACTGAGTAAAAGAAAACAGTTTAAATACGATCAAATAAAAGGTGTTGGCAACGATTGCAATAAAAATAACATCAAATGTTGCTTTAGTGAATGGACTAAGAGGTTTCAAAGAATCGTTTATACCTCATTCATATTCCGAAACAAGTTGTTTTCCTTTCTTATATCCTGTCCTTTCCTTTATTCAATTAATTTGTAGTAAGTAAATCAATCAGCTAAGATAAATAAATTTTTTTTAACGAGAGAAACGTAATGTCGATGTGCCGTTGTTTGTTCAGAGCATGACGTCACGGGGACGACAGCTGCTGCGCTCTATGGCCGAGTGTGTGAAAACATTGTCCCGTCGTCCATCTGGTACCGACGACTCAAAACCCATGTACAAGTTGCAGAAGCTCTGTTTAATCCTTTTTGCGAATAAACTCAACTAGGGTTGAACTGCAGGGCGGGAGACGACGGGTGAAGGGATGGTGAAGGGGTGAATCCGAGTGAGAATAAGGGTGAGGTCGGGGGAGGAACATCTCCTGTTAAATTCTAGTTTAACCGCGAGATGCAAACAAGGGTGTGTACGTGAAAAGCAATTGACCTCCCTAGTAGTGTTTTAACATGGATGTTACGGTCGTCCCTCAATTTTCTATCTTACTGGTTTATGATCGCTTATATTATTAGTTTTATTGACCATTATTTTGGCATTTTGTCTGTCTGTCTGGCCAGATAATTGCTCTGTGAAAACTATCAAATATATATAGATCAATTTTAACGAAAATTCGCCCACTTCGGTGGTCGCGTGGTCCAACGGGCTACTCTCGTGTTAGATTAGATTGCCGAATACGATTAGATCGGGCATCGATCCCGGTTGGGTGCACTGAGGGAGTTTTATCCTAAATGGTTTCCCAGTCTTCTTCCACGCAAATGTGGGTGCACCTTCCTCTCAATTAAACCTTCCTAATCCCTAAACAATTAGCGTAATTAGTATATAGGTGTATAACCTGAATGGGTAGTAAAACGCGCTGCTAAAAAAATCAGAGAAATTCTTTTAACCTAGGCCAAACAACGTATGAGTGATATGGTTCATCGGAATGATTATACGTTTCATTATGGAGGCCAATAAAATATAGTATCAGTTTGTTTCGCGATCAATGCCAAATCCTTGGACCAATTTTAAATAAATTTGTCAGGGATATTCTTTGGGCCTAGGCCAAACAATGTTTGTACCTGGTTTCTCAATCTTGTCATCTGTTTGAATATAATGGCCATTCTAAAAGTGTTTTGTTTTATAGCGCATCTCATCTCAAGTGATTAGAATTTAAAATTCTAAGCAATCGTTTGAGTACCTAGGGCGTACATTTTTTTAATGTTGACATATATTGCGAGAGTGACAACTTAAACCACATGAATACCGGTCATTCTCTATGGAAATAAAGTACTATTGAATATAAATAGTATTAATTTGTATTCTGTCTATCTTACTCTAACCTTTTCACCAAGATAAAATATCAATTTCAAATTCAAGGAGAAAATTATAAGTAACATTTTAACTTAAAATCGAAAGACTGTAGTAACGATAATAACATGGGGGGAGCGAGGTCTACTGTTCACAGAACTACTAGTAAGACTGTTGTAACGATAATAACATGGAGGTTGGGAGGTCTACTGTTCACAGAACTAC
>CABFWO010007359.1:0-25728 GCA_902155825.1 Timema genevievae | reverse complement strand
TATCTTTGAGGGTGTATGGAGGCTTAAATATGTCACTTAGTGTGCTTTGAAGGAGGCGTTATGGTGGCGCGTTGTGTTCTAGCTTGGAAGAAGGCGTTCAGTGTTGGATAATGCTATTGGAAGGAGGCGTTATATAGTGTATAGTGTTATTGGAAGGAGGTGTTTTAGTGGTGTATAATGTACTTGTAAAGAGGCGTTATAGTGTCGCGGTAGAAGTTACATGTCTAGTAGTGTCCTGGAGGGAGGCGTTATAGTGGTCCGTAATGTCCTGGAGGGAGGCGTTATAGTGGTCCGTAATGTCCTGGAGGGAGGCGTTATAGTGGTGCGTAATGTCCTGGAGGGAGGCGTTATAGTGGTGCGTAATGTCCTGGAGGGAGGCGTTATAGTGGAGTGTAATGTCCTTGAAGAGAGGGTATATAATGGTATGTATTGTTCTTGGAGGAAGGCGTTATAGTCGGGTGTAGTGTTATTCGGGGGAGGCATTAAAGTGGTGCGTAATGATATTGGAAGGAGGTGTTATGTAGCGCTTAGTGTTCTTGGAAGAAGGTGTTATAGTGCTTTGTAGTGTCCTTGAAAGGAGGCGTTTGAGTGGCACGTAGTGTTTTTGAAAAAATACGTTATAGTGACGTGTAGTGTCCTTGGAAGAAGGCGTTACAGGTGGTGAGGCGTTACAGGTGGTGAGGCTAGTGTTTTAAGTCATGAAATATGTTGTCGATAGGTATAGTTAAATCTTGTCTCGTTTCGAGTTTAGTGGTGTTCATCTAGAATTCCATATATGGTTCATTAATTGTAACATCCATTACATCCGTTAACCGTTTGTGTAGGGTGTGTATAGCTCAAAAATATTGCCTCCCTCTCACTTTGTGGCAAGTAGAAATAAGATGCATGGTATTAATATTACTTCAATTTTACTCGGTGATCTTTAGAGCTGAAATAGTTTTTTAAAAACGTAAAGAATTTTGAACTATTTAAAAAATGTTGTTCAATGCTACAAATATTAATGTGCATCCATAGACAGTTTTTCTGTTACTATATTTTTAAACACGCAACTCAGGTCAATTGAAACATTCATGAACATATTAAGAGTAAATTTTCCTGTAATAATGTTCATAAAGAAAATATCATGACGAGTTATATTTATGAGTCAACAAGAAATGAGTATTTGGTTTCGTAAAATTTTAATCAGTGTTGGATGTAGCTCATTAAATTTATTTTGTTTGGTTTGGACGAATTCTGACTAGAAATATATTCTTCGTTAGAATCGATTTTAAATTATTTTTTTACCAGCATTAGTAGGCACGTGGACTAAATGTCAGGTTTATCTGGCTGGATTTACCGATTACCGGTAGGACAGAGTTCAAATCCCGTCTGCATCTACTGAAGGTGTATTTTCCTATTTGATTTCACACTCAACATTCGCGAAAATGCTGGTAAGTTTACTCTAAATTTTATATTTCCCACCCTTACCCTATTAAATAAAAATTCATATAGTTTGGACGAATAGCAAGATGCGGTAGAAAAGCACAAAAATATATTTTGCTATGCTCTTTTCTTTTTAGCCTTTATTGTATTTATAAGGATTTCTTCTAAAAATTTGCTTTCAGAATCTGTTTTCATAATTGACATGGGTCTATTTCAGTTATATATATATATATATGTTTACTTTTTTGACCTAGTGGAGGGTGGTCTTGTTTTAACTCGACTGTTTGGCATTTCATCTGTCTGTTCCGCGATTAATGCCAAATCCGTGGACTAATCCAAAATAAATTTGACAGAGACATTCTTTGAGCCAAGGCCAGTATACAAATATGTAAGGCTTTTTTTTTTTTTTTACACATTGTGAGATTGACGTTCTAAAACACGTGAGCATTGGTTATTCTCGCTGTTTGATTGAATATGGTATTCACTTGTTTTCTGACTAAATTGATCATCAAGGGGAAATATCAACTTCAAATCCAAAGAGAAATTTATCTTGAAATCCAAAGAAAAATGCTATGACTGAGGTAACAGTAAGAACATTGAACCACATTTTTGACCGAAAGGTGTGGGGTCTCCTTTTCATAGAGATACTAGTTTAGAAACTAATAACTATGAGAAAAGTTAATAAAAACTACCGTAACCGTTCGTATCCCGTGGTTAAGTGGGAAGAGCGGTTGACAACTAGTTTAGGAGAACCCTGGTTTGAATCTAGGTAGGGCTGAAGAAGATATATATTCTAGATTCATAGTGGTGCATAACCATTAAGTAAATATATATGGTCCGAGATTGGATGTGTACTGTGTAGTAGGCCTAGAAAGCACATTTCTTAAGTAAGTCAGTTTGTAAGTCGAATGTTGATATAATAATTGTGTTTAGAATATGAACTTAAAATACCTCCACTAAAATACAACCTCTAACGTTGTAACTTTTAAATATATCGATACTCACACCAGTGGTCATGTAGTCTAAGATGACAGCCTCGCAGTAGACTGGGTGGTTAGTGGAAAGGAGGTTTGAGTTCAAATCTCGGTTAGGTGTAGTGGTATTTGGTTTTTTAATCCCCTTACTTATACCCTCTACTCGCTAATACGGGTGATATTTCTTTAATAAACCCTCATAATATTTAACACTTAAATTAAGTTGTTAATAGTGATGGTGTGAAAATTAATTATTAAAAAAAATTGATATTATATTTAAGATCCAATTAGACCTGAATCGGTGGTCACGCGGATTAAACACCAAGCTTGTATAGCTGGTTATGGGGAAGTCAAGGTTCGACTCTCACAAAACTGTACGGAGGGTGTTTTTTCCTAAAGAGTTTCCCAATCTTCCACCGCACAAATGCAAGTACATGTCTACTAAGTTTGACTTGTTTCATCTATATATCATTAACGTAATCAAATGCGCTTAGGTACTAAGACGCGATGCAAGAAAAAACTTAATTAAAGTTTGTACAAGACTTAAATTTTACATAAATTATTATACACACTAAATGAATAATTAATAAGAATGAAAAAGCTCGCTATAAAATGCTCTAGGCCCTTAGTGAACAACAAGTAATCATTAAAAATAATAAGTTTTGATCGATTGAGGTATTTACAAGCTGTGGGGATTTGGACAAATGTATAATATATGAATATTAAAACTTGAAAAGTATAGACCTATTTATACAATAAAATGTATTTTTTTATTTATTATATTATAAACATGTGGGGGGAATAAAACAATTAATTCTTATTTTTTTAATTTTTTGTAGTCTATATAATTTATTTCTGTAAAATTTAACGTTCCATGCCAAAATTAAAAGTTTTTTTTATCAGAAATCATCTTGAAAGTTTACAAACTATCTCCGAGTGTTTGTTTTACCATTCTCAAATAACGGAAGGGAAACGAGGGTAAATAAAACAAGATAAAGTATCTGAATTTTTGTGGTCCTACACAGAGCCAAAATTTATTTATCTTATTTCTTTGTCATTCTTTCACAATAAGGGTAAAAGGGGAACACTCTTTTATACTGAAAAAAAAGGGGGCGAGGGTATAGGCAAAACTTTCCTAGCTCCTTCCAAGAAGAGCGTTCCAGGAGCTCACCATAAAGAAACAGAGGATGTCCGGTTAAGAGTCCATTGTGTTCCATGAACAGAATTGGGCAGTGTTTGTGGATCCAGTGGACTAAAAAAAAAAGAAGAAGAAAGATCACTTCCATAGGAGAAGGATTTCCTTTATCTCCATATGAAATATCTGGGAGCAGTGTAATAGAAAAACTGAAAATAATACTTTTATCTTTATTCAAGATATATATATATATTTTTTTTTTTTTTACTGTAGAAAGATATTCTACCATTATTTGTGTGTGCAGAGAATCTACGAGAACTTGTATACAAAAGTGGTCAAGGCTGAAATTAACATAACGTTAGAGAGAACTCAATTCTATTAATATGTATTAACGTTTGAAATGGATTCGAGTACAAAGAATATTAAATAATGAGCTAAAATCTGTCAGTTCTTAAATTTTAACGAGTTATTCATTATTTTATAGGAAACTTAGAAAGCTACCAAATCGTATATATTTATATACATAATTATGTAATATAACTAAGGAAATTTGTATTCAATATTAATTACATGAAAATATAGGTTTTTGTCTATATTATATATAACCTATAATACAACATATACATAGAGAGAGAGAGAAACATGTTTTCTCATAGGTGCTATAATCTGAGATTATGTAAAAACTTTTTTTGTTGGTTAGAAATTTCAATGTCTCAATAAGTGAAAATATTTTCATTAAATAGTACTTAATTTATATCTATATATATATATATATATATATAATTCCTAATTCATGTATGTATACACACATACGAATACATCATCATCATCATTAATGATCATTGTGAAACCTTTCCAGCCTAACACACACAAATACATTCCCATATAATTTCTGAATTTTACTAAATTAGGAATTTGTTGATAGAAGAAGTCTTAATTTTTTTTAAGTACCGCGTCTTACTACCCGTTCGGGTTATACGCCTGTGTACTAATTACACTAGGGGTTTATAGATTAGGAAGGTTTAATTGAGAGGAAGTGCACTCACATTTGCTTGGAACTAGATAGAAAACCACCCTCATTGCACCCAATTAGGGTCGAACCCCGCTCTCCCCGTCTTCGGCAATCCAGTCCAACACTAGAGTTGCGCATTAGACCACGCAGTCACCGAAGCGGGTCAGTTTTAAATTATTCAATTACTCTTAAATCCTCTTTCCAAACAACTAAGTCAAGCTTGTTTTAAATTATGCATACATTTGGTAGCATATACTGTTCATTGTGACTACTAAAACTACTACATGACAGATGCTTTGAAATTGTAGGTGTTACTACTTAGCCCAGGGGATGTTGTGAAGTAGTCAGCAAGCTAAGTATCCAGACTAACAGTAGCTGTGGGGAGAAAAAAACTGTTAGCACCACATCTTACTACCTGTTCAGGTTATACACATATGTACTAATTACATTAGTGAATTAAGGATGAAGAAAGATGAATTTATAGGAAGTGTACCCGCATTTGCTTGTAGGAAAAATTGAAAACCATTTTTTGGGGGGGAAAACTTGAGTGCACCCAACCAGCGTCCGAACCCCGATCTCCCTGTCATCAGCAGTCTAGTCCAACATGAGAGTGACGCCGTATACCATGCGGCCATCGAAACCAGTGTTTGACCCAAGGGAGGAAATACTATTTAATCGCTGTTCCCAACAATGTAAACAAACTACAACTAAGAGAAAATAAATACATGAAAGGTCTAGAGCCTCCACATACACTTTCAGGATTATTGACAATTTTAACCGTACGTGAATTTTAACAGGCTTATGTCGGGATCACGATCAACTTAACGTTAACTTGACGTAACGTTCACTTAAAGTTGACTTAAAGTTAACTTAACGTATGTATGATCACGATTCACGTAACTTAACGTAACAACTCGAGCCAAACATCTCCTTTCTCGAGTATGATCTGTGATTTGTACTATTTGTACAGTGATGATCTGTGAATGTTTACAGTTTTCAATCGATATAATAAATATCTTTAACAAAACTTTTTTGATAAATTTAGCTTTCCTATTTTAGTGTAATTATTTTGTTTCAATGTCTGATCACTAGAACTTATACTAGAGAGTAAACATTGGTCATAATAACAACAAATGAATTACTAAATAGCCCTGTTGACGTCACTCGCATAGTGATTGGCTGGCTAGATCACGTGATACCCTTCAAGTAACGTTCACTTAAAGTAAAGGACCTCCAAGGACATCTCTTACGTTAAGTTAACTGCAAGTCAACGTTAAGTTAACTGCATCGTGATCGCCTCCATTTAAACACACGAGTAGGTCCTTTACGTTAAGTTACGTTAAGTTAACTTTAAGTTAACGTTGAGTTGATCGTGATCCCGGCATTACCGTCGTGCTATTCCGTTCCCCGACAAAGCACCCACACCCTCGGGAAAGGTGATGGTCTTTCCCGTTCGTGATAACCAGACGGGAATCATGAATAGAATTTTCTCCAACACTTTCACAAGTGGTCTAGTTCACCCCACGCGGGCGTCTTTAATCCTGATTGGAGTCCCGTGCATGATCGTGGAGACACCGACCTCAACTCACGTTCGGGAAGAAACTGTCCCGGCCCTGCGGCGCCACACTATCGGGACTGTCAACCATTTGGTTAATCACGACGATGAAAACTGAAGAAAATAAAGTGAGGTTTGATTATGTTCGGGATAATTTTGTCGTGACGCCCCATATACTCTCGTGACTATCCGTTCAGTTTAATCACGTTTAGAGTCCCCCATCCACCTTAGATATTGTGGAGAGTTTTAACCGTGGGTTATTAAACTGCGCGTGCTATCATGAGAGTATATGGGACAATCATGACAAAATTATCCCGAACATAATAAAACCTCGCTTGATTTTCTTCAGTTTTCATCGTCGTGATTAACCGAACGGTTGACAATCCCGAGTGTGTGTGTGTGCTGCTGAGCCGGGACATTTTTTCCCGAACGTGAGTATAGGCCGGTGTTAGGAGTGAACATACCCGCACGGAGCAGACTATACCAGTTAGTCTAGTGGATCAGGAACCTTCAGAGGTGTTCTACGTTTCACAAAATACATATTTCTGTGCTTGAGATTTTGGAGTTGTATCGGTCACGGCCGTTTTAAGGGTGCTAAAAATAAACAGTTATTACGAACGGGTAAATTTATGGGAACCAGGAAATGGAAATATTGCACCCTTTCCCGAGAGTGAAGGTAAACGGGACAGCACTACAGGAAACCTTCCGAGTAATCCCTTATGGTTTAAATTGCTAGCAATCCCGAAAATGTATGGACAAAGCTATTGTTGGGTTATTTTTAACATATTTTCTACACGATTATGGAAGGAGGAAGACAACGTGGTTGTGTGTCATGTTTGTTTGTTACCACTTTTTGTTTAAACTGCTCCACGGATTTTGATGAACGTGGCATCAAATGATTCGTCATTATCTCAGGGGTATTCTTAGCTAGGTCAGTCTGCCATGGAAACGCTAGGGGGGCGAATGAAAGCACAAGTTAATGGTTTGAAGTGTTAATTTTTCATATGTGACCTTGTTGGGCATGTGTGGCTATCTAACAGTTTCACAAACATTCCACGATAAATAATAAAATAAAATACAAAAAAAACTACAGAATCAACGTCATCTATTAAAAATAAAAAATTATGTTTGGGGTATTTACTTTTAGCTTACAACTATAAGATAGTCCCTCGGGTATTTATTAGCTATAGCCTACAGGTATATATGAACAGCAGGAGCGGCTCGTAAGAGAGGGCTTCCCTGAAAAATATGAAGAAACCAAGCATACTTTGAAATTTTTATAAGTTTTTCATATTTTTTCATTGCATAATTAAAAATATAAATAAGTGAAAAAAATTGTTACATTATTTCCTCATTTCTTAAATTAGTAAACCATAATAGATTTAACGCGTGACAAAAAGCGCACCTATGTTAATATAGGCTCTGTGGCTTGCTGACCCAACGCCCCAAACTCTGCTATCGTCACAGTGGGGTTGACACGACAACTTGATGTCTATGTCCTTATCTCAGCGCTCGCCTATCACTTATTTGGGCTGAGTTCAAGTGAAACTCTGTGTTACACCCTGCAGTCAGTAGTTTATTTGTTTAGTATAAATTGCGACGCCACCAATGCTCGCTTGAGTTTTCGATTACTTTTGATTGAAAAGGAAAGTTTCCACTACTAAAAAACTGAATGTTGCTTTTTTATCATTAGAAAAAAGTTTTAAATAAAAAACAATGGAGGGCCAGTACCCTATTTGAACTTAAATTAAGTCAGATACAGAAAAAAAAGTGCAAAGAAGGAGAATTTACGCACCGTTTGGATAAGAAACGCTTTGATGAATGGCCGTGGTTATGTGGGTGTGAAGAAAGTAGCTCTTTATTTTGTTTTGTGTGTTTGTTATTTGATTAAGAAACAACATGAGTGAATACAGATTAAATGCTTTGACCATGTTGTCTACAGAACAGTCAATAATTATTGAGATACCAGACTTTAACAAACTAGTAATAGAAAAATGTATTTCAGACAAAACCTAAAGATAAAGATTTTTTCTTACAAACGATAGATTAGTGTGGGGGGGGGGTGTATTTCATGATGAACAGTCTATCTCTATTTATGTAGAATATGTTAGTTAAGTGCACATGTCTATAGATAAGGCTGCCCGACCCTCTATGGCATTAAACGTTGAAGTCCTGCAATGATTATCCTTTCAATATATACCTATAGCTAAAAATTACCCACTGAAACCTCAAAGCTGTAAGTTAAAAGAAAATACTTTAAAATTGATTCTTGTTTTTAGTTTATTACTTTATTCCGTAGTCGGCTATTTGTTTCTTTTAATTAATTATCTTACCAAATTATTATTTTTTATCGCGTCTCACTAGAAGTTCGGGCAATACGTATATACAGAATGTTAAGAAACTCAAAACCCAAAGTGCATATATAATTTTTTTGAACCAAAAGTAATATGAAGTCCCTAAAAACTTAATATGATTAAATTGGTTTCAAAGTTTCATTGTATAACGCCGGGAAAGCAAACCTCTGCAAGTATATATGTAAAACAGGTTGCATAGAAGTTAGGCGTGGCGGCATTGTACACCTCGATTTCTTGAAGAACGGTAGCAGAACGTACCACAATTAATAATAAATAGCACACCAGTCCATCTAGAAAGAGGAATACGTTCTGAGGGTCATCATTAACGGCCCTACATTACAGCAAGTGCTTGCCATTATTACATGTGCAGTGCTACGTGCTTGAATCCTATGCAACCTGTTATACACGCATACTTGCACAGCTTTGCTCGCCCGGCGTTTTTCGCTTAAACTTTGAAAACAATTTAATGGTATTAGCATAGTTTGCCGTATGTAAATGTATTTTGTATTACTTTTGGTTCAAACAAACTATATGTGCAATTTTGGCGTTGAATTTTCAAATACCCTGTATAATATCAGATCAATGTTGTAGGAGTGAGGAAGGTGTTATTTTGAGGAAATGTAACCTCATTTACATGGATGTATAATGAGAAACTATTTAGGAATAGCCCTACTCATAACACCTGCTGGAGATTTAAACCCCGACCTCCCATTCAACGGCCTACTAGACTAAATGAGTTTGACATTTGGAGCATGTGGCCACCAGCGCGGGTATTATTTTATTGTTAGGTAGCTATTTTAACTCTCATGATTAACAAATTTTGTTTCTGAATAAAACTTTGTTGAAGACCTTCCCTAATATTTTAATTGATATACCAAAAAATCTTCGTATTTATTGAAATGTTAGTAGTTTATTTGTAAAACTTTAATAAACGTCAATTAACACTTTACATTTGTTTTTATAATGATTAAAATATTAGATAAAGTCTTCAACAATGCTTATTTTAGAATGTAAAATAGTTAATCAAATTATAAACATCACAATTTGATTTAATACAGAAGCTAATATGATTTCAAGATTTTTGCCATTTATTTTTGATCATATCTGCTCCTTTCTCAATGATTATGATGGTTGGAACAATAATATTCCCACGAGGTATCACCGGTATTATGGATGCATCAACAACTCTAAACTTGACAATGCCATATATCATGCGTTGCGGATCTACAACAGCATCAGTGTCGTTATGGAGGCCCATTTTACAAGTCCCGACAGGGTGATTTATAGATTTAGTATTTGTCCTTAATGCACACATCCAATAATGTTCAGTACCGAAAGTAAAACTTTTACATCCAGGTAACAAATCCGTAATAAGATCATAGCCCTTACTGATAAGAGCATTTGTTCGAGAAAGCTTAGCACCAATTGTTAAGCCCTTGATAAGTAACTGAATATCACTTTCCTCTGCAAAATAGTTTGAATATATAAGGGCATTAGTTAAAGGATCATTTGAACCTAGTTTTACTCTTTCTCTACTTTATGGCTGAAGAAGAAATATTCTTAAAGTAATTTGGTTGCAATAGCAAAGTGGAAGAACAACCTCTTTCGTGAGACTCGCATCACTTTTCAGAATAACCACAACTCCTACTAGAATGTACTGCAAGGCCTCATTAGGGCTTTGTACATAATTGAAAGCAATTGTTTCGCTAACTCCTGTTGTGCCAAGAGGCCCAGTTGATGATAACAAATACTCAAATATGTCTGATGTGTGTTGTAAACAACGCGACTGTGTGTTCTCATTTAATATAAATTCAACGCCTGAACTAGTGACGTGATCCTGCAAGTTAAATCCAAGATCAAGGCTTTGTCAAAATCATCCAAAACTGTTTTCAGTCCAATTCCAGATAGCATTAGTAGCTGAGGGGCGTTTATAGCTCCAGCGCTTAGAATCACTTCTTTCTTTGCTATTACTATGTAGTAACTGATAAATTCATTTTTCATTTTATACTCCACACCATAAGCTTCCTTACTTGAAGAGTTAATCAAGATTTTTGTAATTCTGGCATTAGTAACGACTTTCAAGTTGGAACGTATATATTTGATTGGATTTAAGAAGGCAGTGTTTGTGCTTCATCTTTTTCCCTTATGCAGCGTATACTGTGCTTTCCACACAACTCGTTGTTCTTTGTTGAAGTCGGTCTCTTTGTAACCCATCTCCTTAAACGCCTTCAATATCCCTATTGCATTTTCATCTGAATAACGAAATTGTTCCACTTTCAATGGGCCAGCAAATTCATGGTACTTTGAATCCATAATTCCGATATCGTTGTTGTCTTCAGATTTTTTAAAGGATGGGATCACATCTTTGTAGCGCCATCCAATTTTTCCTTGCTTCTCTCAGTGATTGTAGTCCTCTGAATTACCTCTTACATTACAACATGGCATTCAAGACACTGCTTCCACCCAGAACCTTTCCTCCAGCCCAAAAGCAGCCTACTCCATTACAGGACCTGTTATCTGGGACAGTCGTGTATTTCCAATACATTGATGTATTCCGTAAAAAAAGGGTATAATCCTGGAAAATCCGCTTCGTCAAATTCTTCTCCCCCTGCCTCAAGGAAATAGATATTTCAGCTGGGTACTTCGGAAAGCCTTCTGGCCAACACACATCCAGTAGACCCTCCTCCCACAACGATGAAGTCAAATTCTGTGTTGTTGGGATCAATTCCGTTGACCTGGTTTGAGTTTGGGCAGCTAGTAATGTACTGAAGATCGTCATAAAATTGTTAGCTGTGTTGATAACACAGGCTGTGGTGTTGGTGATTACAGCGCTTTCCATAGTAAACACAATAAGCCTTGATTTGTAACAAATAATATAGTGTTTAGTGTTTACCAAACTATGCTACACTTACCCCCAGGGCACAGATAAATAATATACCCAGACACTCAACATCCAAGTTAAAATAGTTGCACTCCTTTTGGCAGCTTGAGTCCTTTAACACTGGGATCACTGTGGTTAGTCCTATCATCACCCAGAAAGGGTGCGTGTAACTCATCTAGTAATGATGGGGAGGTCGTGGGTTTGAATCTCACTCGGGTGAACTGGGGGATTTTCTATTCTCCCTCAATCCACGTAAACGCTGGAACATTTCTACCTTACTTCGCCTCCGCCAAAAGTGGTCCAGGTTGGTATGGTGAGTACCTATATCCACGCATGTAGACGGACGATATCATACAACCAATTTTAGTGGGCTTTTGGGGGGGATAACGGCCCCTAACTGATGCTTCCATTTGGAGAGAGGCCACTGATTGTGCATAATCAGAGCTGTGTCAATGGTCTCTAGTTGCGACATCACCCTAATGATCGATGACGTCACCGGGATAAACATTATTCAAGGACGTGTTCTATTCCTGTTTCGACACGTCAAGCCGCCAAACTGGCATCAAGGCTGCGATGACTTTACCAGAAAAACCCATTACCACATATATGGGGGAAGGGGTAGGGGAGGGTTGAGACACCAAAATAAATTCAGGGACTTGCAGCTGGGAACCATTTCTCACATTCTACGCTACACGGCCGTCGAGAAAGGATGCTCCTGCTCTTTCCCGCCCTCACTAGCGATGCTGACATTTTATGGGACATCGTGGGACGCGTTTCCGACGCCATGAACTGCACGTTCCCCACCAATAAATAAAAAACTCCCACAACAATAAATACATAAAAAACTCCAACGCTAGCCCCAATCCTACCCAGAGATACGATCCAATGGTACAAAAAACCAATGGTCACACATAAAAAACCAATGGGCACACATACAAATCAAAGTGAACATTACGTCACCAAAACTATCAGCACCGTGATGACGTAACTACATTGCGACATCACGAAAAAAACAAACTGGGTCAAAGGTCAAATTGCCCCTATTAGTCACCCACGCTACTCCCATGTCGATTGTGGCATGTCAAGCAACCTTGCAAGGTATGTGAAGATATCTTTCCCGGCAAAATTAGTAGGCCCTTTCGCTCTCGCTAGTAGGAATTCTCGCTGATATGACCAGTCGGTTCAGAAAGTGCACGTTAAATACCTCAAATATTTTTTTTTTAATCAATAGAAATTTAGATACACAATATGCTCGAACCAAAAAAAAGTTTCCCAGTGTAGTTTTCTGTATTCTCCAGTCAACAATAGGAAGATTTGAATCATGTTGATATTTATTGTTTTCTTTAAATAATTTTTTTCATTGATAGTAAGGTTATATCTTCTTTTTTATTCCCTTCTGCTTATTTTGTATACTTTTCTTCTATGACGACATGTTTCGGTGATTTTCACCATCTTAAAGTCTTATTTGTATTAAAGATGATTGATTTTACTTCATTATATTGGAAATTTTGTGAAAATTTTATCTTGTGAGAAGATTTACCTTGATTTTAACAAACATTTGTCCGGTCAAACAATATACTTATTATTACTAGATTGTGCAACCAGTCCATGGACAACTTGTATAGGGTAGGGGCACTGGGTCTGTTTTGGAGGCCGAAACAGTTAGACGATTAGTAAATTGAACATTAACACTTTAATTGAAAAGTAAATACTCACTAGCTAAATAAAATCAAACTACATACTATAATTTTTCACTTTTTGAAGATAATGTCCCTCATGTGAGCTCCACTGGACTTCAGACAAACCTCAAGACGTAGTCCATCACTTTCCTCAGCATAGAATATCTAATTGTTTCCACCCTACTCTGTGCTACAACCTGTAGCACATTGTGCTCAGATGTCATCACAGCTATAAAGAAATGTTAGTTGTGTCTTGCCTAACAATAGTGGTTAAGTATGCTATGTCTAGTAATAAGTTTACACAGTGATGTAACTCAAATAATTATACACAACTACAGTGAAATTTGGTTGCATCTGACGTGGAAGGAATAGGTAAGTATGCACTGTATAGTAGTAATAAGTATGTGGGTTTAAGTGGCTCAAATGATATCACAATTACAGAGAAGCGTTTGTCGTGTGTTTGGGGCTGTGTTAGGCATACAATCTATGAGTAAGTATATTACTTTAGATGTCGGGCGGTATTGCGCTTTGTTTATATTATGTTTGGAATAAATAAGTAGCATACAATTGGTTCCTCAACTATTGGGCTTGATCTGACAGATACAAATAATTATTATTTATACTTTTATCTTTATTAAGTTATACACCAAGCTACGCTAAAATACTATACATCTGTCGAAGTATCAATTTGCAGTACAAACTTTTCTAAGTATTAGTAGTCTATATGAAAATGAAAGTCACTTATGCAACATACAGATATGATCCACGATCGACCCCAGTCGACAAATGTGTGTACATTTTTTTAATAATTTTAATATTAGTATAGAAAGCTTTACATTGTAGTGTTTGGGACAAAACACGAAGATGAGAAAGTTTTTGCACTGTTTTTATTCTGATGTTTTTAAGACGGTCTTACTTTGAGAAAATAATAATCGAGAGTAATATTATTACTGCACAAAGCAGAGTATTTGTCTAGAACTGGTGTTCCATTAATTTGTATATCAACTCAAATAATTCGAAGCTTAGAGAGTAAATAGCGACTGTTTCGGGTAATTTGATTTACCCTTCGCAAAGGAATATGTGTACAAAGTTGTGTTTCACTTATGGGTCTAAGATGAGTCTAAGTTATCTGTCTTAGCACTGTTACTTTAGGTAATTACTAATTACCTTGACATTAATTTGAATTGTAGCTTTTAAATTAATGATAACTATTTGCATACGGGAGTTGTTTCCATACTTGTTACAATACATAATTCATTACAACTACCATGTGTACGACCAACTTCATGCCAACTATTAGTAAAACAAGTATATATTATAAAAACTTAATTTGATAATAGCACAGGTCATAGTTTTAAGCGATGTTTAAATATATGCATGGTCGTATCTATATTAGAAGAATATTTTTTAACATTTTAAAAAAATGGTACTAAAACCATTTTCATACATTTATATGTTAATTGGTAGGATCTGTAAGTGTCACTTTTGATATTTCAAATCAATATTTATAAAATAACACCTATGATATTATAAAATATTATCATTGTTGACCGTAAAATTATGTTTGTGTTTTCTAACATTTTCTTCGTGCCAGAATCCCACGATAGAAAATAAATTGAGAGGGTATTCCCATGTATTTTAAACAAAAGGTAAATGAGATATGTTTGTTTTGAAAAAGAAAGTTTGAGAGACGTGATTTAAATTGAATTATGTCTTTTAAATATATTCATAATTCAAAAAATATGATAGATTGATTCGAAATCTACGTATAAACCTTTAGTGTGTACATACACAAACTACTTTTATAAAATTATTTTAATTTTGTTGTTAAAATTAACTATTTCACTATAATTGCCATTATTATTTCAGTAAAGGTTTATCTACTTAATTACAACACTTCCCATGTGAGGAGGCTATAAAATAAAGACTATTGATCCCGGGCTGTAGTAGAGTGTGTTGTATACTTTCAAAATCATATAATCGAAATGGTAATGTCTACGGCCTTGAATAATTTGATATTCTACTTGTCCTCTAATTCAGATGTTATCAACCTTTCTAATTAAAGGATAAGTCAAATTACGAAGTACCAGCAATGTACTCTGGGGAATAAACAAAGATTTTTCTATGTCAGGCCCGATTTGGATTTGGATTAAATGCCTAGTAATATACAATAAGGCAAGATAACCTTTTATTTTCCATGATTATTAATATTTCGTTAACTTAAAAGTAACTTTAAGTTTAGGAGTTATTAGTTGTTTCTAAAATATATTTAACATTTTTAATGGGGTAATTTTATAAAATAAATCATTGCCAAAAAAATCTTACAGGTTTCTTATTCCTTGATAAGTGTCCTAAATCCGTGAAACGTGGTTCCTTATTCTTTGATAAGTGTCCTAAATCCGTGAAACGTGGTTCCTTATTCCTTGATAAGTGTCCTAAATCCGTGAAACGTGGTTTCTTATTCTGTTATAAGTGTTCTAAATCAACTATTTTGTTTGTCTAGCACCTTATATCAGTTGAGCTGTCATTTTCACAATTTGCATTTGCACATCAAAACATCTTCATAATATCCGCTATTGAGACCTTTACATCCATAGTAGTACCAATGCAGACAAAATTGACATTTTATCCCCTTTGCGCCTGTTTTGTGGTCCAAGTCATATTGATACTCTTTCTGACAAACAGAACAGATAAATTCTTCATAATTAGAATCGTATTTAACTCATTTGAAGTTGAACATGGTGTTAGTTGAGTGTTGATTATTTTGGTTGACTTATTATTGAAGAAACTAGAAACAGTATCAGCTTTATAACTGGTTGGTTTATTCTTTTGTTGGTTTGGCGTGATACCTAATTGTTACCTGTGTGTTTGTCGAAGGTATTGAAATTAATTAAAGTGAAAGCCAAATGCATAAGAAATGCACAACAAAATGAAAATTATTTCTAAAATGCGAAAGGCTTTAAGTTTCTATATAAGAAAATAATTCAATAAAGTTTACATAAATATATTCAGAAATTAAATGCTTGTGATAAACAAACAATCATCACTTAAATAACTTTTCTCATCATACATTTAATTAACATATTTTAATACATATTTACCTGCACTTTCATTCCCAGTTACACTTAGTGTCAAAATTGTACCAGAGGCTTGTTTAGTAAAAATATAATTCAACAATTTACTATTTACAAATTACAAGTGAATGTTTTACAATAATTTAGTTACAAAGGGTTTAATAAAGAAAACAGTGTGACTTGTAAATGTTAGTAGGGGAAGGTGGGGCAAAGCGAAACAATTTGCAGTTGGGTTTTTTTTAGATATCTACTCTAAAATTGGAGTTACAACTTCCAATAATATATCCTCATTTTCTTTAACCCTTATGTTAAAAAACCATGCCACTTAATAAGACTCAATATTATACGGTTTTAAACAATAATTTAATTTAAAAAGTGTGTTTTTCGTTTCACTCTATCCCAATGGTGGGGAAAAGTGGATCAGGAAGTGGGGCAGAGAGAAACAATGTAATTACAGCTTTAATTATTTAATGTAAATGCAAGATTTATCATTTATTTACACAGAAACGATACACACACAAGTAAAAAGAGAAATATTATTAGTTTTATAAATAAAGTAGAACAAAATAACTTCAGAAAAAACATTTAGTTGCACGAAATTTTCGCAATAAAATTAAATGTTAAGAACATTATTTACAAAAGTCACAAATGAAATAATTAGTTTGCATCGTAACATCAAAAGAGGTGCAATCTTCATGAGACTATTCACAACAAATTGGCATTTCACCCCTCCTTCTCCTGGTTTGCTCTTACCCCACTCCCCGCCACTCACTCTGCACTCCACATTGTCTCCTACATCTGCATCTTCACATACGACAGTTACCACCTGACTATTTTTTGCGCCTATTTGTTTTGACATGCCAATTTTCTGTTTGCTTTGTTTGGCCCCAATTACATCCTTAGAAGAAAACTCAGAATTGAATAACTTCTTTTTCGTAGTCCTAATATCGGGTTTCTTAAGAGTCTTTGTTACTCGCTCACGAATGTATGGGCTTGATGTAAGGACAGCTGCCTTACCCTTATTTCTATGAGACCTACTTATATTGTCTCCTGTGTTGCCTTCTACTTGAGGGATTGGTAAAATATCACTGGGTGTTACACGAACTGTAGTAGACATCACCTGTATCCTGAAAGTCGTGTACAGACCTTAGCTCTGCAACGTTTTGTCTCATTTTAGATGGTGGTGGGAAGTTTCAGCTGGGACCTGCTGTTGGTTCAGCTTCAGGCGGGATTTCTGAAGCATTTTTGAGGTTCTGGGCAACCTCCTCAGCTAAAGGTCGGTTAGTAGTCTCACTTGGCGCAAAGGCTTCTTCAGGAAAAATATGTTCATTCACTGGATAAATTCCAGTTTTCTCTAATGCGCTTATCACGTTATTAGGAGCTGCAACTCGTAAATAAGCTTTTCCAAATAATAATTCTACTTTACTAAGTGTTACTGCTTTCCCTGGATGGTTTTTAACCAGGTTTCACATTCCTGGGTATAGAAAACACTCAAAGGATACATGAAAGATACATCGAATGGCCAGACGTATGTAGAGGTAGATATAACACATGGACGTGATTTGCCTTCGCAGATTCGAGGAATTCAATGTTTTACGTATGTGTTGCATGTCCATCTAGGATTAATAATATAGGATCATCCTGCGTAGGTTTTGTATGGCTTAGAATATGGATGAACCAAATAGGACAAAATATTTCTGCTTGAATCCATCCAGATGGATGGCAAAACAAAACTGTGTCATGGGGTTGCATGTTCCACCAACTCTAGATTATGTCTTGCTCTCGGGAATATCATGAGAGGAGGGATATATTTCCTAGAAGAACCAAGACATATTGCAGCCGTTGTTGTGGTTCCTTTCTATAATATTAACCTGTTTTTTCCCCTGCAGTCTAGTATTTTGGCTGGCTTGTTTGGTACAGTAGAAACTGCTGTCTCGTCCACGTTAAAAATACGTCTTGGACTAAAATGATATTTATCACAAAGTTAATTCAATAAGATGAAAAACGAATGTATAATTGTTTTGTTAAAAGCAGTGGCTCAAACGATAGATGTTTTTTCGGGCATTCTAAGTGAAAGCTTTGTATTTCTTTCAAGAAATTTAGAACCCAATCTTATCCTGCCATTCCTGACCCATCGTTGAGTGGATGTTTAATGTGGTTTTTAAGGGCAAATTGATAGGCTAATACACGTAAATCCTTAATCCAAATACCAAACATTCTACTTTCAATAAAAAAGACAATGTTCTGCCAACTGTTTCTCTTCTTCTGCTCTAAAACAATTTATGAATCGACCCAATATCTTCTTTGATGCATCTTCTGCAGCTCCCTCTTTCCTGGGTCTTCTAAACAATGTTATTTTCTGGACACTGAATTGAATAGCAGCATCTTGCAATTACAGACATTTGTCTCTCACGGCTCCAATTGCAGCAACCATGTTATCTTTTGACTATTTGTGCTGAGAACTTTTTCTCACATAGATATGAACCATTTTATCGACCTGGAAACAAAATAATTTTTATTGATTTTTTTTCTCCATCAGGAAACAAGACATATTCAAATTTATACATATGGCCTATATTCCTACATAGCCCGATGATAATTTCAATAACATATTTTAACATGATTTGAGTCGAGATCTATTACTAGTAATCTAAAATTTTAGACTTCTCTTGAAAAAAAATCAAAATATTATTGACTTTGTCACTAAAATTATTGTAAATAATAAAGATATTCATATTTTACCAACAGCTGCCAGAATATATCAAGTTATTGTGGATGTACTATAGAATGTCTAGTGGCTGTGGCTGTACATAATTACAGCTAGCAGACTGGTCGAATGGAGGGAAATAATATATAATCAGCAGTTATGCTCTGCTTGTAGTGAAGTGAGGTGGCATGTGGAGATAAGGAACAATTAAATCTATTCACAATCACAGTTAATCTTGCCAGGCAGTATACCAACACAAACACCATATAAAAATAGAAAACAAAAGGTTTAAAACTGTAAAGGAAAATGACACACAGTATATTTACTATATGCACTACTTTACTAAATGTAAAATAATACTATAAAAATAGTCAAGGAAAAAGATTTAACGATCAAGATTTAAAGGCAACAAAGTCATGGAGAAACCGATATATTTAATTTAATGACTACAATGAAAAATAATTCTTTATTACTCGCATACGCTCACATCTATGCACATATGACATGAGTATAGCGAACTAGATATACTTTTAAATCTCATTAAATGTGTATGGGGCATGGTGAAGTAGTGGTGGGGTAAAATGGAACAGGATATTTCACTTTTCCCCATGAAACCATTTTGGCATGACTTGTAATTTTCTTATTAAGTGTAGATTCAAAACAAATATCGTTACATAACAAGTTAACTTGATATTTAGGTCGCCCATAAATAAAATATCAATATTATTTTTCTATAAATGTGCTCATAATACAAAAAATAGTGAGGTTCAAAACTTACCAAGAGTGTGAAGACAAAGAATAAACGGTAGCCACTATTCACGGGTAGCCGCGATGTTCACCATACTTGTTCTACTAGTTAAACTGATGATGAAGAAGAGGTTTACGGCAATCGTCAACAGGCAGCAGCACTAGAAAGTACATATTTCACTTTGCCTCTCGGTTCACTTTGCCCCACCTTCCCCTACACTTTTAGAGAACATTTTACAGGTCTGCTGATTAATTCACAAAAGAAATATTGATATAACCGTTTGGTTTCCGTTGTTGAAGCAACTAAAAGTGCACAAACATTTAAAAAATGAGGTTCGTGGAGGTTGTAATGAAATAACAAAATAGAAGTTATTAAAAAATTCTGGAACACAAATACATTTTGTTTGGAATTTATCTATATTTTATGTATTTATTTGATTCTCAATTTTCAATTAATTCATTTTAACAATTCATAAGTTCTCCTAACCTCAATATTTACCATGTCTACAACCTCATCATAAGTCTATCAATATATTATACATGTTACTTAGAATGTTTACCCAGGTGATTCATTACTAATTAAAGTAGTATACTGGAGAAATTATGTAAATATTACCCATTAAAATGTATCTTGTGAAGTATTTTATCTATGTACGCAGAATTGTAGAATATACTCCTTAATTTACAAGTAATTGTAAGTTAAAAGTAACTTTATGAAACCAAACTATAAACTTATTGTTTGTAAAAAAAACTTGTACAACTATACAAACTCTTTTGTAGTCACAAGAGTATACTTGTAGCTTTATGAAACATAATTTTTAATTTCTTAAAAATTACAAGTGAATTCTCTTGTAAATTGTAGACTTGTAGCTTTATGAAACAGGCCCTAATAGAGATAGTGCATTAAAACTAATTAACAAGCAATTTCTGCTATCGATTTACAGTGAAAAAAAGTTTTAAAAAAAGGTTCGAATGTCCGTGATAAAAGTACAGAATAAGGTTTATCATGGAATAGGGTTATCTCAACCCTATATTATATAGTATGATCTTAAATGTATTTTACTGTCCTCTACCGGCACAATTTAGGATTGTGTGCAAAGTCTGGTCCCCGTGTTGTATTTTTTATCACCGCGTCCACAGACAAGTAGGAAACAGACTCTCAACCTTACGGGGGTTTCTCTGCGCTCCTTTTGCCAGCTTGAGTCCTTCAACACTGGCCTTCGCTAGTGTCACTGCTGGGTTATGATAGTACTAACCGCAGCGATCCTAGTGTTGAAGGACTCAAGCTGCCAAAAGGAGCGCAACCATTTTAACCTGGAGGTTGAGTGTCTGGGTATATTATTTGTCTGTGGCCGCGTCTTACTACCTCTTCAGGCTATACGCATATGTACTAATTGCGCTAGTGAGTTATGGATTAGGAAGGTAGAGTTACTAGGAGGTGTATCCGCATTTGTGTGAAGGGAGAGTGGAAAATAATTTTAGAAAAAACTCAATATACCTGACTTGGATTCGAACTCCTATCTCCCTGTCATCGGCTGTCTAATGTTCCCCGTTGTTTTTATCTAGTGTAATAGCAAGAAGTAGCGCGGATTGTGTCGATATTTCTGTTAGGTTATTAGGATGTATGGAAAATCGCCCTGAAGGGCGTGGCCTACTATTCAGGAAATGTAGATCGACGCCAATATTTTGAAACGGGATTATTCTCCCAGCCCAACTATGCTCAATAAGTTGGTGTTATTCTAGCCGTGTAGGTCTTAAGCCTGCCTTGCAGTAGGGTGGGAGAAGAGTTCAATAAAGAATTATTTTGTTAATTTAAATAGAGCATTTTAGCTTTAAAAATAATTATCGATATACTAAACTTTTAGCTTTTGGGATCTTCCTTTATAAGAACACTCGACAAGCTATTACTTTGTACTGCTTACACTTTAATGTCCGTGGCTCGTCGCACTTTTTAAAAGGCTAATTTTATTTATTTTTTTACATAAACTCTGTCGGGGGTCTGGCCCTGGGACTTATTAATTGTCATGAAAAATAGCAGTCATACTGGAAACTGTCGCTAGCGAAGTACAAAAGGCAAGTCTGGGTCGGATAGGTAGTTGCGAGATCCATTAGAGGTATAAAAATTGGGTTACCTTGGGAGGGACCCATGATGATGGTTCCTGAAATAAAATTTTTGATAAACTTATTGATTGGTCTAGCACCTAAGTGATGTCATTTTCCAGCATGAAAAGCTGTCCGTCTTCCAGCTTCAGAAACTATTGTTTGGTGTTTGTAAACGCAAGCTGCTAGTCAATCTCAGTGTCACAGCTCCAACCTCAAAAGGTTATTTTATACTTGTACATATTATAGCGGTACTATTTGAAAGGGGGGGAAGGAACATTGGTAAACAATGACGGAAATCTACACCCAACGAAATTACTTAACTGCTAAATGGAAAGATATTTTTCACTATACCTTTCAATAGTTTATCAGCCACTTTTAAAGCATAACTTGATGGCATGGTCACTTCAACTAATATTATTAGTTTTGCTTCTCTGACTGAAGCTGCGTTAGACGAAGTCATCCTCATTCTACGTGTGACTTTCCAACTAAGGATACAGGTAACTTGAACTGATAATTACATGTCTACCTTCCCTTTAAAAAGTTAGCAGCTATATTAAACCCAAATTGTATCTAAAAAAATAATTTAATAAATGGTAATTTATAAAACTAATAATAATAAAATTGCTCGTCTGGACTACATCATTCATAGCCAGGTTTGTGGAAATATTAGCCAGTATTAATGTATCGTTGCCCAAGGGACACCCGAATGTACTAACCGGTGACCGTTGGGGAAGTTCCCATTTCAGGAAAGATACTTAAGGTACTAGGTGGGAAATCTAACCCGTAGCCCCTAGGTTCGTAGCCAAGTGCACTGACTATTACACCACGGGGCCCGTTAGTACAACTAATAAAAACATACAAAAAATAAAACTAGGAGAAAAATAGTATGGTAGATAAGTTGATAAACTTAGAACTACAATTTCCTTAGCATACCATTTTTTTAGCACCACGTCTTACTACCCGTTCGGTTTATTCTCTTATATACTAATCAAGCTTACGGCTTATTGGTAAGGAAGTTAGAATTTATATTAAGTGTACCCGCATTTGCGTGAATGGATAGGGGAAAACCATTTCGAACAATTCTCTCTCAATACAACAAACCGGGATTCGATAACATGAGAGTGACGCCTTTATAGCATATGGCCACCGAAGCTGGTCTCTCCATAATTGAGGTTGTGGTGTGGTTTATGGGACGTGAACATTGTTAGTCCATTCGTCATTGAATAGACAGTCCGCAGATGGATGGAGTTATGGAGTACTTTGAGGATCGGAAGGAGATTCTAGTGGATACGGATGTACGGGTAATATCGACTCGGCGAGATCCCTATGATATCTTCGGGGAGGGTGAATATTACCTAGTTACTACGTATGCATGGGATGTAAATAGTTGGTCTGGCAACGAATTTTGGAATGGGAAGTTTGCATCAACTGGGGACTCGGCAACGGCGTCCTTCACCCTGATCTCACAACTGCACAGTGAGGTAATAAATCTGCAGGTGGTGGAGAACATATGTATCATATGTGAGGGCATGAATAGGGAATGGGTGGAAACCGCCGATGGAGTCAGGTGCGAATAAAAGGAGGAGGGGACGCCAGAAAAAGCTGGAGGGGGGACTTGTGGAAAAGCAGATCTGGGGGCGAAACCCAAACAAAATTGGAAGCTCTGGGGATTTGGATATGGCAAGAAAAAGAAGGAAAAGGGCATGGACCACAACATAAACAGCAGAGGGAGCCAGATTGCAGAAGTGGATATGGAGGTGGAGGAGCAGCCTCTCAGGCGTACGGAACCCTCGAGGAGACGATGCGGTTATCCAGACTGGAAGAAGAGAGAGTGCTACGCATAGCGCTGAGGCACGTTGTGAGACTGGGTCATGAAAAGGGGTACAGAATCACTTTTACCTCTCCCGAGTCGTTGGATAGAATTCAACTGAGATCTAAGAATCTAGCAACGGACGTGGACAGCTTGCGGGGACTAATTGATAAGGTTTTCAAGAGGAGAGAGGAAACTTTTGATATGGAGAATACGTATAGGCAATTTGTGACAGCTCACAGTCGCAAGACGCTTAACCCCAGTGCAGCCCGCGTGCTACGCACACACATACTATCCATAATGGGAAATAACACCATTAGAATAGGACAGATTAATGGAATGAGGAGCGTGACCGTGTTGCATGAAGTCTGCAAGATTTCTGAGGAGATGGAACTCGATCTTGTGTATCTTCAGGAACCCTATACCTTGAGAGGGAAAGTTCCGCATATGCCGGTGGTCACTAGAGTTGTTGTTAGTGAAGCTCCCATGAGCGCAATAGTGGTCTTTAACAAGGAAATCACCGTAACTAAGATTGAACAGCTCTGTAACCAGTGGCTAACATGCGTAGAACTGGGAACTAGCTCAGGCAGGTGTATAGTGGCAAACCTATATTTTCAATTTAGGCATCCAATTGAGCCATATCTTGTCCAGCTGTAGATAATATGTAGGACATAAGCAGGTGTGCCACTCATAATTACCGCTGATGTTAATGGCTAAGTCTCCCATGTGGCATAGTCATAGGGCGATTGGGAGAGATAGAAGGGGTCTTGCTTTGGAGGAGTTCATCTATGGTCATGGGCTCGAGGTGCAAACCAGCCGAATAATCCCCCTACATTACAGGGGAGAGCTGGGGCTTCTTCCAACATTGACGTCACTTTGTGTAACGCCGAGTCCATGGGCATGATGGAGGGTTGGAGGATTGTGGACAACGTCACGGTCAGTGATCATAACCTGATTTTCTTTGACTTTGCCGCAGGGAGGCTGGTGGATGGAAATGGGGAAGGGAAAAGGAGATACAACATGAGCAAAGCTAATTGGGAGAAGCTGAGGGGTGAGCTGATACTGCCCAGCCCAGTGGAACAAGGTGACAATGTCAACACGAAGGCCAAACAGCTGACGTGGGCTCTGCAGGATGCAATGAGGAAGTCGATACCTGTGGTGAAAGGTGATACCAAGGTTGGTAATAAGACATGGAATGACAGACTGCAGAATCTCCATACAAGGGCAAGAAAAACGCATAGGAGATATCAGAGGTGTCGAGACCCGACTGGTCGGGTGGTGGTGTTAAATATCTACAGGGAGTTTGAGGATGGGTTGATTCAGGAGAAGAGGAAAAGTTGGGAGAAGTATGTTCAGGAGGAGCTTCAGAGGGGATCTTGGGGGTGCCGTTCAAGATAGCCTCCGAGAAATTACGCCCCCCAGCCAAGATGACCACGCTATCTAATAATGATGGAAGTGCCACGACCAGCTGGGAGGAATATGCTGTTCTTCTAATGGAGACATTGTTGCCAGATGATGAGGTGACAGAAGATACTGAAGAGCACCAAAGGTTGAGTGATAGGATGGAGAATGATGAGTATGTAAATGAGGAAGTAGTTGAACCTATTAGTCGGGAGGAGGTAATCAGGAACATTGCTCTGATGGGTAAGAAAAAGGCACCTGGACTGGATGGGATTAAGGTCGAGGTAATGGAGAATACGGCTGACCTTATTGCTCGTTTCCTTGCAGGGCTGCTAAAGGAATGCCCCGTTCAAGGCAGAATCCCAAACATCTGGAAGCATAGCGGGGTAATCGTGCTAAGCAAGGGGAGGATAAAGACCCGCTGATTCCGAAGTCGTACAGACCCATCTGCCTGTTGAACACAGCAGGGAAGTTGCAGGAGAAGATATTGTGTGAAATATTGCCGAGATACAGAACCGTCATGGGCATGCATTAGCAGCAGTACGGCTTCCAAAGAGGCAGGTTGACAGAGGACGCAATCTGCAGAACAATGGAACTTATTGACTCGGCAACCGGTAAATATGTCGTAGGAATATTCGTGGACATCTCAGGCGCTTTTGACAACCTCTGGTGGCCAGCGATGTTTGACAGATTAAGAAAGATTCAGTGTCCGGGACAGCTGTATAGGAGTCTTAAGGACTACTGTCATAGCAGATACATCACCCTAAGATGTCCAGGAAATAGGGTTCAGAAGCTACTGACGAAGGGATGTCCCCAAGGATCGGTATGTGGCCCGGTCTTTTGGGATGTCAGCCTGGAACCAGTATTGTACTTG